>CAKNEU010000026.1:160999-417042 GCA_930272665.1 Mariannaea elegans
CTTGGCTACTGGACCGTGTGCCCCCCCCCCCCCCCCCTCTGCAATACGCGCTAATAATCATTAATATGCCAGTAACTTAGCTCGCTTGTAGCTGGGAGTCCGCCACTTCCCCCAAAAAAAAGTACAGACAGTCTCCACTGATAGCGGCCTGGCTTTTTCTTTGCAGTAGTCTCGCGGCAGGGGCCAGTGGGGATACGACGCGTCAAGGTCGAGCAAGACCTCAAGCAATGGATGAAGAAATCTAGTTGCACAGAGAGGGCCGTTGTTGCTGATTGCGAGGTCTATTCAGGCCGAGGCTCTCTTTTCGACCTCCTTTTGCTCTTTGCCCTTGCTGCGCCGCAACAATGCACAACATGTGCCACTGCCGACCTGACGAGAGGACCTGAAAAACCTCAGCTTGCGTTGCTGTTATGCTCCCACTTCATGTCGTTGCGACCTTACAGTTCCATTAGCACCGCCTGCTTCACCTGCCGTTCACCGGACCAGCATTACAGCTAAACAAGGATCATGATGTCAAAGACGTTCTGTCCCCTTCCTAATTCATTCTTTTCCCTTTCCATCCATTCTCTTTCACCCCGTACACCAGGTAACAACAGTGTGATCGTCCCTCTTGGAATGGACTCATTGCCGCTCGCGACGTCTGCCAAGTTTGGTCTAAGTGCCGATATGTGCCGTGCCCGTCGGGACGCCGCATACCCGGGTCGATGGGCCGAAACATTCATTAATTAATTGGTGGTGGTGGTGAAAATATGTCATATCCCTACCTCTTTTCGCAAAGCACTTCACTTGCGATTTGACTTTGACGCCAAGCGTCTGCTGGTGGCCTTTTTGACTCCGAACAGTCTCTAGTTGCTGTGCATCTACTGTGTTTGTAGTGGCTTCTACACTGATTCAATCTGTCGTAGCACGACGGAAGCGATTAGTACGGCCTCAATGACGGAAGTTGATTGTCGATCTGTTCCTCGCTTGGCACGCTACGGGATGCTCTCCAAGTCTATTGCAAAACATCCCAATTTCCAATGGCGCCAGCGTCACTACTGCAATGAACTAGTCCAAGTCGTCAACGTCAGCATATTAGTATTGGATATGAATCCGTTTCCGTCACCTAGCCCAAAGAACTTTGCTCCATACACACAGTCAATTGACCTTTGGTGATTCCGTTGTCTCTGATCATCATGGCGCCCGATTGACTCTCAGATACCCGATGATGACCTTCATCCCTTGGTCGCATTCATCTTCTCCCACGGTCAGACCTGTCAACCCCTCCCCGCACGCACACACACACATACACTACCAGAGTTACACCTTCAGTTCGTGGTGCCACGGGGCGCTAATGAACATTGATGCTGGTTCAGCTGAGATGGCCAGTCTCAGCCCCACCATCCCCTCCAAGTTAGCCAGTCCTAACCCCTGCAGCTTCATTCATTCAGTTAAATCTCCTTTATTGAATTCATTATCCTTGTCACCTGCCACTGAAGAAGCCCCGCCACAACTGCCACAGGGCCATGCCACGACCACGGACGACGCCATGACCCCTTCACCCACGCGGCTTCTCCGAAAGTCGTCCATAGACAACCCCAAGAACCCAGTGCTTCGTCAGCTCCTTTCAAATTTTCCCAGATCACTCTGGTCCAGACTCGGGCCCCCGAATCGTGCTACTTGCCTTGAATTTCTTGGCGACTTCAAAGGGTTTAGCTACCATTAGCCACAACCTAATTCCGACACCAAAAGTGGCACAAATCTCGGTTTTCTTACAAGACATCACAAAACCGCCACAAGAGTGCCAATCTCTCATATATTGAGTGTGAAGCAAACCGAGGCCTCCCTTATCATATACTTGCTACCGTAGGTCAATAGCGAGTGCTTTCAACACTAAATATTTGGTGATTACATGAAGAGTTCAATGAGGACACATTGTGATTCGATCCCCGACACATCTGTGTAAGGTCTTATGTGACAGCAAACCGACTCATAGGCATTTATCCACAAATGTTGAACATTTATTTAAACATCGATTGAACAACTCTAAACACAAAACCAAAGAATAATGTTCCCAGCCACTCGCTGAGCTTCATCAGCAGCAGTCATTCCTCGACTTAGCCAGAGACAACCGTCAGCAGGGATAGTATTGGAAGATTATTCAAAGCAGAGGATAGGCTTTGAATACTGTCTCAATGGAAGATCTACATATTCTCTCTAATTTACCATGTGGTGATGGCGAATTAACTGGAAGAAATAAAATAAAAACTTAGGAAGCAAAAAGAAAATGGAAAGAGACATGCTCCCCCGGGAAGGGTCGAACTTCCGATCTCCCGATTGCCTATTAATAACAGTCGGACGCTTTAACCAACTAAGCCACAGGGGATTAGATGGTCAGGGTGCTCTGATTTGGATTTATATGGTGGTTAGCAAGGAAGGAATTCAAGTCGGCGCTAGAGTTTAAGCTAAGCCATCCTTGGAAATAAGCGCCATTGGAAGGAGATCCCCAGCACTCAGAGAGCACAACAACAGCATGAGTACATCTCTATACGATTACATCAATACTCGGGCCATAATCGAAAATGTTGACAATTATATCAAATATTCATTCCCTTAACTCAACATCAACGACCAAGCCAACCTTAGATGTCAGGGCGCATTTACAGTCTCATCCAAGTACAGCAGATGTCTCTCTCTTATCAAGATCACGTCTGTAACCTCGGCCAAGACATCAAGATGAAGGGTCGCATGCCGTGTCCCTCGCCCATAGCTGATACTAAACGAGGAGTTACACAGCTCCAATTTTGCTCAATTGCCCACGGGTCTTCTCTAGTAGCGTAATATATAGCTATTAGAAAAAGATTATAAAATAATTCTATTAAGTTATTATTTTATCATTGTCTATAATGAATTGGCTTAGACAAGGGAATATATAGGTCCAATTAGCTATACATGAATATATAAACGGTCCGTGAACGTGGGCATTTTCCAACCTCGTAAAATACCACAAGCAGAACCTTCTGCCTCCTAGCCTCAATCTACTACTATTCCCTTCATCTCTACCCTACCCCACGTGAAGTATTGCCGTTTGAAACCACCATATAACCCGTCTGACGATTATGGGACAACTACAAAAAACGACGATTGCAAGGACCTGACGGCATATTCATCTCAGAAGCAGCAAAATCAGCTAGTTAGAACATTTACAGTGAATGCAAAAACAACCCTATCTAAGGAACAGTTTTCCCAGAATGCCAAAAGCACAACCTAGACACAGATTACCGTATGAATCTAGAACCGATCCTGTCTACTAAAACATCACTGGCAACCTATATCTAGACTTCATTGCTGGAGTACCAGAATCAACCTGGGGAGACGACGTCAATGGACCAAATTCATCCGCAGCATCCCCGGCCAAACTGACTCTTTCACCGAACAATGGATCCAACAGTGTGTGTAAATGATTCTGTGTGCAGAGCTGGCAATGTGAAGTTTCGAACGAGCACATCGTATCATCGACAAGCCGTTGGACAATCCGGATGAAACAACTAGTCTCTGTTGCTCGCGATACCTACACCGTTAGGAGGGAAATGCATACATTCAAAATGCGAATCGAGGCTCCCGTACTTATTCCATTGCTGGAACTCCACACGCTTAACCACGACCGGATTATCGCCGTACAAATTGTTGTACGGATGTGCCCCCAAGACGTACCATGACTCCAAGTCGCTTGAGGCTGCGGGGACTACAGAACGAAGCATAACCAGTTATATTAAGAAGCTTGTGATGCACGGAGGGGTACGAGTCCGGGATGTTAGGTATGATAATACAATAGTAGGCACACCATTATATTTTTGGTGGCCGGAATGTTTTGGGCAGGCAGAAATATGAGAATTGTTAAGCCTCAAACCCCCTGCACTGCAGAACCTACCGTGAGTATCATTACAATCAAGGGCACACAAAAGACTACGAATCGATCACTGTCTCTCCCTTCTAGATTGTTCTAACGTCTGTCATTCAATACTTCACTCCTTCATGTGTCCGACCCTCGTATATTGCCCGTAATACTAACTACAAGAGAAGCAAGGGATCTAGTCTGCGCATGGGGGAGTATGAGCGGGTGATTTTAACTACTAGCGGTTTTTCCCTCAAAAAAAGAGTCGCTAGTAATAGAATCAACTGATTTTTTACTAATATCATGATTGTGGACATCAGCCGGAAAACATGGGCTGTGGACACAGCAGGGGGTATAGTTGTCATAATGTCAATACTCACGGCCAATGGATCAGAAGTAAGAGATTAAGACCAGATTTTCCCTTCAGTACCGGGCTATGTTTTTGTCTTACAAACTTAGGTCATGACAATAAACTGAAGGCAAACAGGTTTCCGGGTAGTGCTCCCATCTCCTGCTCAACATAAACACTCGTCTCCTAGAATGAATGGTGAAACCTTCTTTGCCTTTTGGGCAGTCTGACCACGGAGAACAACTAGTTTGTGTCAAAGCGTGACCTAACGAAAAGAACGTTTTCTTCAACAAAGACTTCTTTGTTGTCAGAATCCAAACCTGCTACCCCAACAAACAGTCTTTCTTGAAAGTCCAAACCTTGGATTCTTTAATAGATGAGAGCATCCCTCTCCTATTTCCTCTTCCAGCTCGCTTTGTTTATTCCTTCTTCACTTCTTGTTCTTGTTCGGTGCATACGGTTGGATTGGAGCCCAACTTGATACCCATCCTGATTACTCTCAAATCCAGAGATACTCGAACCTCCGTTGCAATGGAGCAATCCAAAAATCAACCTCCACCCATTCAAATCCCTTCTAACCCGTGGGCAAGGGCTTATGCCTCCAGGCATACGAACCCCGAAGGCGGTCTTGTCAACCCCGGGCAACTGGCCCTCCTTCAACATTTGAACTGCTCTTATTTCTCTTCGGGCACGGCCCCTACACTACTCGCTCTCAAGCAGCACGCTCACTCACTCGTCAATATCATCCGGAAGCTTGCGCCGTCCACTAGATCCAAGGCTGTGGGCGAACTGGACATCGACGAGGAGTCATACTATGGGTTCCCAGAAAACGAGGCTTTCGACTGGCTCAGCAGCCTTGATAAACCTTATGAGAATAATGATGAATCTCATCATGTTCCACTCTGGAGCCTCGCAAACGAGATCATGACTGAATCGGAGGAGGAGGGTGTGCGGCACCACTGCCCTCTCTTTAAGGTCGCTGATTCGGGTCCACTGGCTGACGGGAATGGGCTTCGTCGGCCATACATGACGCATCAAAACTTGGTGAGGCATGCAAACGAGTGTCTCGAGATTCTCGATCATGAGTACAGTGCCACGGGTGGCCTCATGTCCATCCTGCCGCTTCCGAATGAAGAAGACACATCTCAAGCGGTAGGCGCCAGCAACACTCTGCTTGGCCAGTGGCTATTCCACCACCAGACGTTGGTTGCCCGCATGCACGAGCTCGAGATCAGCTACGCCAACGCTCTAGATGCCCTTGGCGGCGAAGCCAATGTGCCCTTCCAGATTACCCGCCGCGCCGGACCGGACGGTGTGTCCAAGGGTCGGGAGATTGTGTATCCTCAAGATCGCTACATTCTCGTCAATGCCGGCGACGATGTCACTGGCCATATCCACCGGATGCTTGACCGGGCTGAGGCGACAGTTGGGCAGAAGCAGAAGATCTGGTTGGAGCATGGCGCGGCCGGCGAGCGCATGTGGGATCAGAAACGCGGAGGAAACTGGTATGCAAAGGGCATCATCCCGGTTGACCTTCTCACACGCTTCTATCGCATTGCTGGCAAAGGCCATGAGTCTCCCATCTTTATTCTACCGGCCATCGAGCAGCACCCTGGTGTCGCTCATACTCAGAAGATTGAGAAGCGACCTACAGTGGTGTCCGCTGTACCGCCTACATGGCCCAAGCGAGTATCCGAGTGGGAGACGAAATACCAGGCTAAGATTGATGCTGCGCAGAAGACGGAACAAGAGATGCATCATTTGAAGAAGGAGAGATTCGACCTCAAGAATGCAATGGCGGTCAAGGATGAGGAGATCCGACGAAGCATGGATCAACTGGCTTTTTGGGAGACCCATGTTGGTAAGAGTGAAGCAGAGAGACATAGTGTTCTGTTGACACAAGTTTCAGCTTACAGGGCGAAGATTGCGGAACTGAAAAGTGAGCTTCCGAAAGAATATCATGCTCTCTTGGATATGAGAGGGGCTTAGTCGCATGTTATCAGGGCAGTGTTGTTTTCCCCGGACTATCTTTTTCTTTAATCTGTAGTTGAGCAAACAATAGTCTTGGATATATGATAGAGTGCCTAGACCGCAGCGTTGGTCTAAGCTAAGCCCACGATAACTTCCCATAGATCAAAGAGGAACGATTTGATTTACGTAGTAATTGCAGCATATTAATTACAGACTAGGCTTGATTGCTTTTGATTCTTGTACGGTGATGCTCTTAATTCGAACATACATACATACAAACATACTACAAGAGTTAGAACAATTATATCTTGTCAATTCCCATCACAGTAAAATTCACTCACTAATTATACGGAGCTACAGTACCATGTGTCAGTAAACCAATCTACCCCGCACACAGTATACAGGGATACCTTACAAATGTCATTACAGCGTGCCAGTTTCCTCGGCTTTCATCTTAACGCCAATCAAAACATCTCCAATTGTAACCCATCATTCTCGGGCTAGGGCCACGATGCTTCTCTCGAGACGATGCAGACTGGGCGGTAGCAACACCAGCAGCATCAAACTGCCCATTTCTGTATTTGGTCTTGGCCCTCGTCGCTCCCTCCATCTTGCGCCTCCATTCCTCCTCGACGACTATCTTCCTCGGTATTCCCTGCTGAGTTCCCGAGACGCCGCCAAGAAGCGCTCATTAGCCTACTCACACTTACGCAATTGCAACCTTTGTCCTCGAAAATGTGGTGTGAACCGGTACGAGACGACCGGCATGTGCCTCATTGGAGAGAAAGCAAAAGTCAATGTGATTGCTCCACACTTTGGTGAAGGTCTGTTTGCTACCTATCTCTTTGTTGCATGTTTGTCCAAGGGTTGCTAACAGTTCATGAGCAGAACCTTGCATTCAAGGGCACCATGGAAGTGGTGCTGTCTTCATGAGTGGGTGTAACTTGCGTTGTATCTTTTGCCAAAATTTTGACATTTCTCACCAACGCAACGGCATGGACTTGACGCCCGAAGAGCTGGGCGATTGGTATGTAAAGTTGCAGAACGTTGGCAATGTGCACAACATCAACATTGTCACCCCGGAACATGTGGTCCCTCAAGTAGCGTTGAGTATCCTACATGCGAAGGACGACGGACTCACAGTCCCAATCATTTACAATACCTCGAGCTTTGATTCTTCAGAGTCGCTGCAACTGATGGATGGGTTGGTGGACATCTACCTGGCCGACTTCAAAGTCTGGGAACCCACCACCTCAAAAAGGCTCCTCAAAGCGGACGACTACGCCACTACCGCCAGAGAGAGCATCAAAGCCATGCACGAGCAAGTAGGTGACTTGTGCTTTACCGCAGATGGCATCGCCAAGAAAGGTTTGCTGGTCAGGCACCTCGTGATGCCAGGTAAGGAGGCGGAAGGGGCGGAGATCATGAAGTTTCTAGCCAATGAAGTCAGCGTCGATTGCTTTGTAAACATCATGGAGCAGTACCGCCCCGATGCTCATGTTGGGAAGAAGAAACGCGTCAGACTTAAGGATAAGGACAGCGAGACCGAAGAAGTGCGATATGCTGATTTGAATCGTCCTGTTACTAACGAGGAGGTTTCTTCCATCCGACAAGCAGCCATTGATGTTGGTCTATGGCGCTTCAATGATCCTCCAAAACACGACGGGTTTGCCATTTGAGATGCTTCTTCTATATTAGTGTATGTGCACGGAGGAAACTTTACAACGCGCATCCAAACATCAAATACTCCCTTGCTTAACCGACGCCACTGGCAACCGGTGGCCAATGTGAAGGTCGACACTTCATTCAATGCTCCATTGAACCAGCCTCAATTACCTGAGTTTGCTCTAAGTTCCGACCCAACCCCCAGGATTCTGGCTTCTAAGTAGAAGGCCCCCAATAGGAACAATACCAAACCTAACCCGGGGCCTATTCAACCCCTACCCGTGGTAACGGGCACGGATCGCGCCTCGCGAGGGGAACAAAACCATTGGTTGCGCCAAGATATGGAGCCTAATACTCGGTCAGACTGGGCCTTCGGAAGTCGGCTTCTTCTTTGTGAAGGTGCATATGCAGAACAAAACTCGATTACACCTATTCCAAGTATGGGAGCTAAGATAAGTAATGTTTGCACATAGTAGACTATGGTTCTGGTCTTGATACATATCTATCGAGGGTCAGGATCTTTTGGAATCTCTGGAAGGGCAAAATCATCATCCTCAGTCAAAGCCAATCCTCGCTTGACACTAATATGGAGTATATTATTCCAACGTACCAGCGATTAGACCAGCATTTCTCCATGGATGCTGGGGTTCCCCTTCTGCCAGATGAAACGGCTTCATCTCCCAAAACCACAGGCTTTGCTTTTTCGAAGTCGTCTGAGGCCCGCTCTGGGATGACAATTTCTTCAAATGGGCCTGCCACTCCGGGTGCTGCCAAACCCCAACTTCAAAGACGGTCTTCGCATCAAAGCACTAACTCTCGGAGAAGCTCTTTTCCCACCGAAGGTATTGTCATCCCGCCATGGCCCCTTGGAGCCCTCTTCACTGAATATGGATATCTCATCGCCTCGTTCCAGCAACATAGAGGCTGGGAAGCTGCTCTTGTCGGACAACACGTCCAAGCCGTCGCCAGCATGCAAACACTTGGTGCAGGCAAAGAGCGCCGCAGGCTTCGCAAGCATCTCAATCTTCTCAAATCCAAGATCAACGAAGCAGTCGACCAGAAAAACGCTGTTTCCAACAGACTAGCTGAGGTGTGCGTCGATATCGAGAGCCGCAAGACACAAGCCCTGGATAGCATCCAGGAACAGCGTTCCATGGATGGGTTTGTTCCACCTACTCCTTCGACTTACGGTGTCACGTCCCCCGTGTGTTGGGAGGTGACTTCGGTGACTACACCGCTGAACGCAAGCTCTCCTGAGTTTGTACCAGTGAGTTGGTTCGAAGACACCCGTCGGTCTTCGTGCCAGGAGGACTCCATTCACTGTGAGACGACCCTAGATACGGTAGTAGAAGAGGCAGAACCGGCGCTGTCTTGCAGCCCAACTCAGAGCCTTGAAGGACAAGTGGACGACGCTGTGGAGATGGATGAAGCAGAGGACGACTGGGTTAATGCGCATCTGGAGGCAGCACGCGCCAGGCGGCTAAGTCTCCCATGCTTCCAGACTTCATGGCCTTGAAGCACACGTATAATGATTTTCTGTCAGCATTGGTGGCTTCTAGCGTTCGTCTATTTATGACATAAATATTGTATGAAGAGTACAGCCAACATCAACAAAAAACAAGAATAGATTATTATTTCTTTCATCTCATTATTAACCCTCTACGCATCCCCAGCTTTACGTCTCGAGAGTGATGCCTGATACCAGATGTTTCACAAATATTTACGCTTCGCTACACAATTATGAACCAAGTTGGCTTTTCCTTAGCAACTGTCCAAGTCTACGCAAACTCCCCAAATTGCCCGTCGTCAAACCCGAGATCCTTGGCCTGCTGCCTTTGCTGCTGCCTCACGTCCTGGGCACTGGGTGGTGGAGGCAACGAGAAGCCGCCTCCGGAAGATGAGGGGCCAGGAGGAGGCGGGGGGAGTGCAAAGGATTGCAAATTGACAGGACCAGTGCTGGAGTCAGGCTGAGCAGCTTTGCGCCGGCCAAACTTGGAGTTGCTGCCGAAGTTGACGGTGATAGTTTCTCCGTCCTTGAGACTGTAGTCCCGCTTGTCCTCCTTTTCTTTCGCATCGGCGGGTTTGCTCTGTTCGCCTTCCCAACCGAGCGCCTTGCGGGCTTCTTGCAGAGCAATGCTCAAGTCAAACGCCTCGCTGCGCTCCTCGAAGCCAATACCCAACACAGCCTTTCTCCCTTGCGGATCCCTAACCATCAACGCAAAGAATCTACTACTATCCAAAACGGGTTCCACAACACCTGGCGCCGTGTACGGGGCAGCAGCGAAGAGCTGACCGTTTGAGGCATCCTCCAGCACTGCGTCAACCTTGAGCTTGTTGTTGTCGGACGATTCAAAGGCGGTCTCAACGATGCGCAGACGGGCGGTAAAGATGTGACGCTTGGGATCGGCGGTCCAGTTGGCGGCGCTGTAGCCCTTTGTAGAGGTCAGGGGAGGGATGTTGTAGACGTGGACGGCGTTGGCGACGAAGAGGATGCGCTGGATGGCGTCGTTGGGGAGGGGTTGGCCGGTGGCTGGGTCGAGGAGATCCATTGGGAGAGAGGCTTTAGGAGGAAAGATTTCAGATATTTAAGAATATATGATGCAGACCAACGCAATGGCTAAATGTTGCGGGGGAGTGTGAGAGGTTTGTTGGTTTTAATGATAGTCTGTAAGTGAAGGGTGCCTGGATGATGGGATCGGTGGATGTGGAGTTGGAGGGGCATTCGGCGAAGCAACCTTTGGTGGGGTCATCAAGAGCTCCAGGGTAAATGACACCTTCGTTAAAGCAAAGATGGACCACGATCCATCATGGTGCGATGTCACTGGCCGAGTAAAGAAGAATGCAATGTATCCCTGTTAACTTATGCCTGACAAGTCGGATGACTTTAATACAGCTATATCTGGAGGTTTTATTCTATAGTCTACTGGAAAGCCCAGGACCAAAGTACAACCCATCGACTCATTTCATAGTTCCGACCACTTGTTATGAGAAGGCTCCAGCGTTGACGACTGTCTGGAGATGTGGAAAAGACTAGTTACGATATGATTTCCTCCTTCCGATTCCGAGATCAGCAAATAGTAAGAAACCAAACCTTTATCATCCAGAGGTTGGCTTCATCTCGTATTAAAATCTACGCGTTTCAACTACATTTCGTTCAACCTCTTTCATCAAACTTATGTACCTATAACTATAAACACCAGCCACTAAATCCACCTTCCCTCCAGCACTCATACCGCTGAAGAAAATGAACGAATCAGCCCTGAGGCTGCACTGCACCGCACTAATTACCCCACCTCTTCCAGGCTGCTTCTGCCCCGCTTCCACCATATCCCTTCGCTCATTGCCCCGCCAAAAAAGTGACGTCCCGAGACCTGTGATGAGACTGACTCACCAAACGTCAAAAATTACCCTCTACACCAAATCTTCTGCTTGGGAATATCTTCACCCCCCCCCGGCATTCTTGTTCTCTCTCCTGCCTGAATTCCTAGCCTTCTGTTACCAGGCATGGCTACCGTCTCCTCAACAAGTTAGTCTACATTCATATTCCTTAACAGTGCATTTGTGGCTCAATGACTGACCTTCTATAGCCGCCGCTGCTCCTCCTGCGGTCGAGCAAAAGCCAGCTTCATCCTCCAGCTCCGACTTTGAGTTCGTCCCGCCATCTCCTCCTCTCTACCGTTTACTCAATTCTAACACGCTCCTTCAGCATCGTGGCCACCTATCGTCACCTCCTCGCCTCAGACCCCGACGTTACTAAACCGGTCGCCGCTATCGAATCCCTCATCGCCCTCCTCAACTCTACCCCCTCAACTACTGTCTTCGAAACCCTCGACACCGTCAAAACCCAATCAGACCGCCTCAAGGCCTCTGTAGCCAACCCAGTCCCTCTATCCGCCGGAACAGACCTCTTCCTCCAGTACCTCGTCTCCTCACTCCGCTCACAGGACGTCAACAGCTTCGACACCATCCGCCAACACCTCCTCGCCAACGGTCGCTTATTCGCCGCTCGTGCGAACGCCGCCCGCGCTGGTATTGCCGATGCGGGGTGGCGCTTCATCCGCGAAGGGCAGTGCATTCTCACGCATGGGGCTTCGCGTTCTGTGACGGGCATACTTGAGCGCGCGGTGCAGAATGTCGGCGCTGCGAAGTTCAAGGTTATTTACGTGCGTGAAGAGACGCGCGTGGAGGAGAGTGATCGTGTAGTCCGCGAGCTGCGTGAAAAGGGAATTCCCGTTGCTGAGATCCCAGAGGCTAGCGTTGCCTACGTCATGGGCCTATTGCGACAGGTCAACATGGTCATTGTCGGCGCTGAGGCGGTGACTTCTAACGGAGGCATCATCTCGCGAATGGGAACCTTGCAGATTGCTAATTTGGCATCTGAAGCGAACGTGCCATTCTACGTTGCTGTTGAGACGCATAAGTTTGCTCGTAAGTTTGTTATGGACCAGCGGGATATCGGCTTCCAGCAGGATATTCTTGACTTCTCTGTCGATGCCAAGAGCAAGCAGCCTGTCGACGCTGTTGACTTTACTGTATGTTTCTCACTTAACATATTTCAAAACGCGACGAGACTGACAGCTTCTAGCCCCCTGATTTGATCTCAAAGCTCATCACTGAGAATGGTATCAAGATGCCTGGTTACGTCTTTGAGCAACTCCTCGACATTTACGGCAGCCTGAACGGTTGAGTGATTGATGTCTCAAATTCACAGCGCCGCGCCCATCCTCGACTATAGTCAAACGCGATAGGATTTATTCCGGCTCTGATCTCGTGAGGATGGTTTGAAGCGGCCCATTAAATATTCATATGGCTGGTATGTCACACCTACGTGTAGATAACGACCACCGGCGCGGTGAGAGCCGTCAAGAGCAGATACGGCTGCATGGCTTGATCTGAATGAAGAATAAGCGCGCACAGGGACGTAGAACAACGGTCGAAGCCAGTATTCAAAAATATGTGGTTATCGCTCCAGGGATGACTTCAAAATGTAATGATCAGATGGATAGGGTTAACGAGAATAAAATGAAATGAAATTGAAATAAAAGTCAAACTAGAAAACTATGGTAATGAATGTCATTGTTCATCGGAGGGTTGGATACCCTTCAATAGCCATTCTCGTGTGATCCAATCTGAACCCCAACCTCAACCGTCAATCAGGGCATACTCGTACGCCTTATTTCCCACGACAAATTTCGTTGGTGTCCCTTGACATTTCCAGATTCCTCAACCTCTCAAAGGGCACGGTTCATTGTTTTTACATTCTGGCCATAGCATTCATCCTTGTTGTCTTGGGCCCTTTCCAAAAGAAACAAACTCGTTGGAACCTAAGAATACTACACTGACAAGATCCCGATTGCAAGCGACCCTTCTCTTAAATATCTCTAACGAGCCTGGCACCGCACCAGGCGTAAGGATAATTGCGCTGGTACCAGTTCACAAAACTCTTGCGACCGGCGATGCGAGGGTGCGTAGCCCACGAGCCGCCCAGGACAATGTTGTGCTTGCCATCAAAGAAGTCGGCCGTGTACAGTGGATATAGCGACATGGGCTGGAACTCGGGATATCGCGACAACGGGGAGCTCGTCCACTCCCAGACGCCACCCAGCTCGGATTGGCCGGCCAGCTTGTTGCCGCGATGCGTCACCGGCATGGGGTGCCAGTGACGGAAGCCGACGTTTGCGCCGGCGAGGTCGAGGAAGAGCTCAGAAGAGCCGTCCTCGGAGTTCTCAGAAGACTGAGATGGCGGGGTCTCCCGCACGCCGTTGTTGACGAGATGACCGTTCACAGCGGGAACCGTCCGGCCCAGGGTTTGCTCCGCTTCGGCCTTTTGCTTGTTGACAAAAGCGTAGATGCTCTTAGCCTCTTCGAATGAGGGAAGTCGACCACCCATCCAGCTGGCACAGGCGGCCAGCTCGTCGTAGGACGCGAAGACAGGCCAGTCGAGAGCATACTTTAAGGGGACGAGGCCATACACGGTACGCACGGACTTATCCTCCAGGAACGACTTAGATACCTCCTTCACGATGTTTCCGTTACCATTGGAGTGCCCGTTGGTATGTCCGTTGCCATTGCCATTGCCATTGCCATTACCATTGGCGAAGCCGTTCGCAGAATCATTTGCGTCATGGCTGTTGATGTTCTCGTTCCCAGTGCTCGACTTGGAGACCCAAGAAACAGGGATCTGGCTCGAGTGGGTGTTGTACAGATACTTGGCATACTAATGAATATTCAGTTAGTTAAATCCCTTTATTAAGAGGATAACAGTACAAACCTCCTCGTTGGTAATGGGGCGCCCCTTGGCTTGGAAAGCGTGGACGTTGGTCTGTCGAGCTGGTTTCTCATTATCCCTAGATTAAAGACTCAGTGCTATTCATATCCACTTCGAAGGGCCAACATACCAGCCAAAGTGACAGGCGGGGTCCGCCCCATCCTCAGGATCATCCATACCCAAAGTGATGGACTGTTCTGGGACCTCGAACCACTCGTTGGGGACCCTCGCCGCATACGCCCGCTTGGCAAGCTTTTCGAAATTAGGCTGCCCAGCGTTGGACGGAGGAAGAGCTTTGCCGCTCTGCAGTATCATGTACAGCAGAGTCTCAATGTGCATCAACTCATGCTCAAAGCCAACAAAGACGCCCCTCGCAACATCTCGAGAGATCTTGTCAGAGCCATGTTTGTAAAGATCTCGAAGACGGTCACGGACCCTGCCTTGATAGGCTGCAATCTCCTCAACGGGTGGCCATTCGTTAGGAATTTCCGAGTGTGTGTGGCACAGTTCGGGATTATCAACATCAGGGTCGATTCCACGCTCAAAGATGGACCAATAATAGGACGGCTGGGTGGCGGCATCTCTCGTGGTCTTGGTTAGCTGGATATCAAGAAATGTGGGAATGTGCCCCAGATAGAATATGCACGCATTGCGAAGCTTGATCGGCTTCTCCTTCAGTTCCTCATTAGGAAGCATATCCAAGGTCACCACATCCCAAGCTTTCCACAAATCTTCCCAGTCCTGGACGGAAGGCAGAGGCCCCGCTGCGTAGAGCGATGGGATCAGACTGAACGGCATTTTCGCTTTCTGCAGCATGTGCAGTCCTATTGCATTCAAAGTCAGCGTGTCCCTATCGTCATTCTCCCGCATACATGTCGGCTTTTTTCCTTTCTCTATTTATACAGAACCCCCCACGTCATTGACGCTGTCGTAATTCACGCTGCTCACACACGGAGCTGGATTGGGAAATTCTCACATGCACACGCCGTTCAATGACATGCACAGCTGATTGAGAATCGCGGGGTAATCTAAACGGTACCCAATCCCAAGGTGCATAATGAGGCCATACGTCCCCCGTGTTCCGGAAGTGGTCACGTTGATGATGATTGACTTACCATACTGGTTTCCTCGCGTCCATCGCTCCAACTCAGTCAGGCCTGCTGCGGCCCAAAGATTCTTGGTTTCCTCCTCCGAGTATTTCAAGCTTTGTTCAATCTGGATCCGCTCGTGGGATAAGATGGTCGATCCCAGAACATCGGTGCTGTGAATGGGAGCGACGAAGGCCTGGTGACGACCCCCTTCCTCGTCATGGACGTATTCTCCAATCACCCTCCAGTTTTCCACGTCGAATACTTGTTCTCCGAGAAGTTCGTTGGCGTGGGTAAGACCGTTGAGGATGAATCTGCGTCTTTTATGAGCAGCCGAGCTAACAAATCAAGCTGAGTGGACTTATCTTACTTGTGTGTAAGACCTTGTGCATCTGTGCCAGAAAAAGAAAAGAAAAAAATCACCAGATCAGTCCTGTGCCCTTGGGTGCTCTACGCATTCATATACTCACCATTGTATGCATGGCTGTTCAATTGTGAGCTGTGGTGCCATCAAGCGTCAAAGGAGATGTCCTGACTTACTAGACCTTGGCCGGATCGTCGCAAGAATCCACACCAACCAGCATGGTATCCGACGGCTGGAGAAGCTCCGAAAACCCACCCAGGAACTCAGCAGCCTCATCACGGTGGAAATTGCCTGATTTCGTAACATCGTCTTAGCAGCCGTGGGGGTTACACAAAGCAAGCAACATACCGATGCTCGATCCAAGATGAATAATGCACTTGGATCTGCCAGCAATTGCCGGCTGCCTCAGCCACTCTCTTCCGTCGTCGTAAGTCCCAAGCAGCCCGTAACACGACACGTACTCAAAGTCAGGAACCTGAGCCAAAGTGCGTTCCAACTCTTTACGTGACAGGTCCAATGCAAAGTACTGAACCGTCTTTTGGGCCTTTTCAAAAGCCTGGAGTAGCAGACACACCTTTCGAAGGTTTCTGCAAATCAATTTGGGGTTAGAAATTAATCAATGGGGGTCTTGGATTTTATGGGGGCGGTGGGATATCGACGAACCCGCTCCCCAGCTCAATGAGCATCGCGCCTTCAGGAATCCGGCTAGCAATGTCGTCGCATGACTTTTTCAAGACTTCAATTTCGTAATTGGTCAGGTAGTATTCGTCTAGATAGGTAATCTAGGGGAGGAATAAGTAAACTAGAGCCAGAAGACTTGCCAATGGCATACTTACGTCTTCGAATATCTGTAGGCCTTTCTCATTGTACAAGAGGAGGGTCGGCAACCTCCGGGGGCCCTCATCTGGGTTGAATTGGGAGACTATCTCCTCCTTCAAGTCCAAGTCGACATGCTGACTTCGAATGTCAATAATATCTGGAGTCTTGGGAGGAGATGACTTGACGTTGATCAAAGTCTTAGTCTGGGCAGCGGTGGCAGTTCTCGGTGTAGTGATAGATGGCATCGCGAGTAGGATGTAGAGGAATTGAGGAGAGAGAATTGAGGTGGAATGGAACCAAAGATGGGGTGAGGGTCGAATCGTTAACCTTATATATATATATAACACCGGAGAACGAGAAGAAGGGGATGAGACTTTTAAGAAATACAGCCACACCCGGCTAAGTCGCCGAAGTCCGTCAACGTCTCGCGGATTCTCGAGGTACCTCGAGGACCAGCATGATTCCTCACAAGTATGGTGGAGCCAGTAGCGTCAAGTAAGTACTCCAGACGCAGAAAGGGAACGGCTCATTTGAGTCAAGCAAGCAAGCAGCCGGTTAGGGGTGAGACAACGCGGGGGGAAGGGAAGGGGGGGGGGGAGGGGGGGGAGTAGAATCACTAGACTATTCTTAGCTTGGATTTTGTTAATGAAGCATCATGATGATGCTAAGAAGGCGCTGTAAGTGGCCTTGGCCCTGTATCTTCGAGATTCCACCCCTGGGCGCAGGTACAATAGGCCCACATGCTTGGTCTTGTTGACTCCGCAGGCCGGCAAAGAGAAGGCGGTTGAAAGAGAAGACGCGGCAGACGTGGAAGCATCAAATTCCGTGGACCTCTCACGGAGAACCATTTCGAAATAAGTTTGTCATGACCTGCAAGCGCAAAGTTGGGAGCATCAGCACCAGTGGAGTAGAGAGTGGGATGGAGTTGGAGAGCTGGCAAATCAGGGACGTCATCGACATCAAGCCCCACGCCCCACAAGCGTGGAGGTTGAATACTGCCCAGGCGATGGCCGAACAATGAAATGACCATAAGACCATGGCCATGACCATAAGACCATGGCCATGACCATAACTATGACCGGGGAGGGGGCCGGGGAATTGAGAGGAAAGGGAAAAAGGTGCTTCTCTATTCGGGGATCTAGGTACTCCGTACTCCGTAATCCGTAGATCTTTGGATGATGTGCATTATCATGGCATGGGGGAACCATTCTTTCTTCCCCCTCTTCTCTCTCCTCGCCTATTTGTGTCTCCGTCTCTTTTTTGCCCTTCGATATTCGACCTCGCTTTACATTTCCCTTTGTTCATCCTGAAAAAAAAAATGAAAAAAAATCAGTAATCTGTATATAGCTGCGCGGCCTCTGATGTACGTATTCGTACATCCGTTACTGCACGTACATATGTAAGTTACTCCGGGATACCGGTATGTGTATGTAGTCAGGGTCCAGAATTATCTTCCATTTACCACGCTATGGCCGCATGAAGCCAGCCAAGCAGCTGGGTCTCGGTTGAATAAGCCGGGAGAGGGTGTGGTCTACTTGGCCTAACCTGGGCTGGGCTCTCCTGCACAAAGTACTAGTGCCTCGTCAGCCTTTCGAGTTCTCCTGCAATGGATACTAATCAAAATAGGCAGAATAGGTTACTGCGCCATCCTATAGATTCACTCGAGTTTATAAGCAGTTGTTTGGTCATCAACGGGCGCCGTGGACTTTGGTAAATCGCAAGTAGTGCAGTGTAGCGTTCCACACCCAGGGGCCAAGCCAAGGTCTCTCCTTGATAGTGCCGATCTGACATGAAATCGAGCTGAGTGAGGCTTGATTCCCGTCGCCGCAGACTTTGCGCCTCAATCTTCTCGATTAGGCTTATGCCGTCCTGTTAGTGTTAGCGTAGGCTGCCCTGACGCCTGATTCCTCATCAATCATTGCCACATGCCACCTTTTCCCTCCACCAGCATTGACTTGTTTTGTAAACAAGCTTCAGCTCCGTATCTTGTCTCGATCGGTAGCTTGATGCAACGACATGCTACTATCTCATTGGACCCGACTGACCGATGAGGGGTAGAAATGAGGGGTAATACATAGCTTGCATCCGCCCTTACCCTTATGCTTCTTTGTTGATATTGCCGAATGACTTGGTTTCGACGCCACCCTCTGTAGTCTGCGCCCTTCTTCTTGGCTTCTCACCAAATTTTGTAACCCTCACCAAGTAATCAACGCCGGGCTCCCCACGCTCTGCCGACTTGTCCGGCTTTCCCCTTAGCGTTACTTGAGGAACATTTCATCAAGTATCGACGCGTCATGGGGCGGCGATTGATAAGCTTGACCAGCACCTTGAACCACCAATGCCGGTGATTCCAAAGCTTCCGACATGCAGTTGAATTCCTGCTGCCATGATGATCCCCCGCAATCTTGTTGGTGTGGTACGATCCTGTAGCTAATCTGTAAGCGCATGATAATGGCCGAGAGGAGTTCTGTCATGCGCGTGCTACTTCAAGACCGTACCCCTGCTGCTCGCCTGTCCCGGATTTCCCCATGGAATAAGTTATGGCAAAATGCAAGAGGGAATATCGCGGAGAAGAACCCCTGGAGTGAGCTGTTTCCCCACGTTGATGCCGGAAGAAGAGAATGTTGGGTCAGCGTCTCGGACCGGCTGTAGCCGGATATTTGTTATTTTCTTGCCAGATTGGTGAGTGTTAAAGAGAGTAAATTGACGTTTTCCCCTTAGTAAACCATGGATTAATCCATTCATGTTTGCCCAGTTGTTCTCCTCCCGTCTTATCAATTCGTTATATACTCAGCATCTCCATTCCAACCCATTGGCCGAGATCGTCGAGACAGGTATTGATAAACCGATCTAGAACTTTACTTTATCCTTCAATGTCAGGTTTGAGACTGCCATAGCTTTGAGCTGATTGAAGTGAACTGGTTTTGGGAGGTCCGAGCCGTCTTTCTGGGTTTCGCGCCACGAAAAAGGAACAAACCAAGATACCAATCAGAAGAGAGCAAGAGACAAGAGAGAAAGAATAAAATCCAGATAAAAAAACCAAAATGAATCAAGTCAGAATTCAAAATCTATCGCTTTGTCGCCGTTTTGGAATGCAATATTCCGTATACCATCTCTCGACTCCAAACGTGCCGGAACAATGAATGACACCCTTCCGCCCATTCAACTCAGCAAACGAAGCCCATCAATGTTGCTCATAAGTCACAAAGCCTCCCGGTTGTTTCATTTTCATCATTCATCTCCATTTTCGCCTTAGCATCCCAGCCCTCCTTCAAATCCTCGTACTCATCATACTTCAGTTCAGGGAGAACCCTCCCCCCAGAGCCCCCGCGCCAGAGAATTCCTCCAAATCATTCAACATATTTCCGATTCGTTGAGATTCAATCGTACCCAATTTATCAATAGAAAACTCTGGCAAACCGGCCGAGGTATTTTCAGGCTCGAGTCCCGGAATCGTAAACGAGCTGCCAGGTTGTGTCCTCGCAGCCCTGGAAGCATTTCGGTGCTCGGTCCCTGAAGCGCCTTCTCTTGTGCTGAGTGGGAGTGACTCTGCCGACCCAGATCGCATCATGGAGGTGTTCATGGCTTTAAAGGACATCGTGGGGGTTGATCTGGGGGTTTGTCCGTATTCTCCTGTGGAGTAGCCCTCGGATATTCCCACTGGAGATTCAAGGTCAGTAGTGCTCCTCTCCGATGCTTCATACGGCGCCATTCGCGGCTCGTCATCGACCAGCATGGAGATATTTGTCGTCCTGCTTGCCGGTGGCCTCCAGTCCTCAGGTGCATCCGCATCTCCTCCGAGCCGGATACTGAGCCGCCCTCCTTCCGGTGTTTCAGACAAAGATCCGCTTTGTTCTGTGTTCTGTCGGAATTCTGCCTCAGCTTCAGTATAGTATACATCCACCGCCTCAAAGTATTTCAGATAATTCTGAGCCCCAGGCAAGCAAGCAGCCATCTTGTGAAGTGCCTGGTAAGCCAAACCTGTGCTCGTTCCCCGTACAACGCTCAGGTCACCCTCTGCCCGTCGCTCGATGTCCTCCTGGCTAACCATTTCTTGTTGGGGATCCATGAATGGGAATTGTTGGGCATAGATTCCCCCAAACCCAGACAACCAGACTGAAAAGAGGGTTAATGACGATTGGGGAAGCTTGTCCCTGGAAATCTCGACGAGAGTGACAATATCTCGAGCTGATCTGAAAAAGCCATTGGTCACCTCTGCCCAGAACCCAGCCGGTGCTTGTTCAAATGGAAATTGTGTATTGCCAAGAGGCCCTGCTGGTCCAGTGCACCGCAAAGGTAGAAAAGGGACAAACTCCCGACTTAGAATGATCCGGCACACCGAAACGAGCATATGCAACGATACATACACGTTGGTGGCTTGGTGATTGTCATGTCGGTAGTAATTTTGCCGAGAAAATGTAAAAGCATCAGGAAGACTCAAGACGAAATGGTTCAACTCGCCCATAAGTGTCCTGAAAGTAGAACGATTATCCCATGGGGGAACTCGCTCCAGAAGGCGGCCACCGGTTGAGGAGTAATTTGAGATGCTTGTCCATAGTTCCACCAACTGGATAAATCGGCCCAAAACGCTGTCATCGTTGATTTGTAGATTCGGCCCTTCCTCAAAGTTCAGATATCCAGTATTGACATCGAGCGCAAGATCAAAAGCCATCTCGGTGCAAGGTAGCTGTATCCGGATGCATTCGCGTCGAATCGTCGTAACACGTCCGGCTCCGCATGCCATCATGCGGTCAAGAATCAAGCAGCTAAACATAGTCCGCCTTCGAGTCTCCCTGATAATACCAACTTCTGAAGACCGTCTGTGGGATCTCTGAGTCTGGTCGATTCTTCGATCTGTTTGCTCTAGTTGCTTCGCTCTCTGATCGTCAAGTCCCAGTTTTAGAGCTTGCGCCATGCGAATTGCCATTCCAATATACATCCAGGCGCTGTATCCGATCGATGTACTATGTTGGCTCCATTCGAATAGTCCAAGCATGAGAAATGCCTGTACTCTCTCCACGGTTACGACGTTCATCGAAGTCTTCAGAGGGCCGAGGGCGGTTGAGAGAACGTTGGCGAAATACTCAGACGCAGCAGATGGGTCAGCCTTGGAGTGCATTGTCCGTAGACGAGCATTTCCCTGTGCGTTGGAGAGGTGAGCTACATATTTGATCAGATCTGAATGGAAGCGAGCGGTCAAAGCCAGAACTCCGAGTAAAATTAGGTTTAAATCGGCTGAAGATTCGAATTTGTTATCTTGTCGGTGACTGATCTTCTCCTTCAACGTCGGGAGATGAAGAAAAGATAACTCGGTCGCGAAATGGAGTCGATAGATGTTGAGAAGTTGGTCCCAGAGTTCGATCGTCAGAAAGGGATAGGAAAGGACCTCCTCCGCATAAGCTGCAGATTTCTCAGGATCGAGCCCGGCAATTTCTTCCATTTTCCTAGCCCGCTTTCTTTCATGAGTCCCTTCCTTCTCTTGCTTGGTCGGAGCTGGAGGTTCATTCCTCTTCGGTGGTAGCTGAGTGGTTTCGGGGTATTGGCATTGGTGACCTCCCTTAATGCATGTATCGCAAGGACTGTTTCCGCCATCGTTGTCGCACTTGATCTTGGACCGTCGGCATCTCACACAAGCGATACTTGATCGTAAGGGGGGCCGCATCTTCAGTGGCTTCCTGGCATCTTTATTTCCGAGCTGTGCCGGTTTTCTCTGCTCTTCGACATAGCCTTTAGACGTATCGATACCAAGACCTGCCGACTCAGGCCGGCGGTCGTCCGATGATTCCGCCTGAGGGAGAGCCGCCGAAGCAACCTCCGATGTTCTCAAGCTCTCTTCAAACTTGCGTTTTGGGGACTGATCCGA
This sequence comes from Mariannaea elegans, assembly GCA_930272665.1. Classification (NCBI taxonomy): domain Eukaryota; kingdom Fungi; phylum Ascomycota; class Sordariomycetes; order Hypocreales; family Nectriaceae; genus Mariannaea; species Mariannaea elegans. The sequence continues at coordinate 183,261 of CAKNEU010000026.1, forward strand.
AGATACCTTAGGTGATTCATCGACGTCTGGGTCGGCAGGTGAGAGGATGGACTGGATGCGGAGTTGGGAAGCTATGGTGCCGAGTTGGGCCTCCAAGAAGGCCTTTAAAGGTCGGGTTGGTACGATAGAATGTATATCAAGCAGACGTCGATATGATATCGGGTTACTCAATGCCCAATATGTAGTCGACACACAAATGACGGTATCGTGGAGAGATTTCGGACGAGGGAATTCTGTACCTTGGTGTGAGGGGATAAAAGTGACGCCGCTATAACAAACGGCCGAGTAGCACAAGGACGTTGATATGACACAAATTTCGAACCTCACACAAGATCATATTATCTCCTAAGAGAATGGGAGTAGGAACAATATGAGAGAAACCTTGACTGACCCACGTGGCAATGTAACAACTCGCGGGCGTGATGTAACCGAAACGACTGACCGCACAATGCCGACCAACGCTACGTTTTCAACCAGGTATTGCGAAGAGTTTTAGATGACCTGAGACTTCGACGAGCAAAAGCGCCAAGTGTAAGAACCTAGTTGACAGTCGGAAGCGTGGGAAGTCGAAGTAAAGTTGAAGTAGATGGTAGGGAATCCCCCAAAGTGGAACGAAGTGTAGGAAGACTAGGGATAGACATATAATGGATAGGAATTCGATGATATCGATCCAAGGTAATGTGGGTGACCAGGTTGTGAAGCAAAGCACATGGCAGGGCAAGATCATGAGCTAGAGGTTCGGGTGTGCTCCGACCTGACCGACAAGTAATAGAGCCCAACTTATTGGTTTTCTTCTTCCAGGGACCTACGGCGTCGAGTCTGGTACCCTAATGACTAGATGGGCGCGCACTGTACCCCCTACCTTTGTGCTAAACCTGACCGAGTGGCAAGCAGGGAGTGTAGGCTGTGTGCCAGACGGGCCGGTGTGCTGGGCATTGAGAGCCGCTAAGTTGTGATCCAATACTCCATACTCCGTCAATTAACATGGATTCTCCCTCCGATCAGTTACCCCACAGCATACAAGGCTCCAAGGCCAACGAAGCTGAATCTAAAGCCCGTTCGGGTGTCCTCTGCGCTGACCTAGGAGGGGGTGGACAACTAGTTTGTACATAGGATGTCAAAGCTGAGGAGGGGTGCAAAAGCATCCGGGGTGTCGGGGGCTCAGGGAATGTTTCTGGAATGCATGTTATCGACGCCACAACGCTCAAAAAGCGAGGCCAGGACATAGTTGGACCTGAAACCGCGGCTTTCGTTCACAAAATAACCTAAGGAGCGTTGAGACCTGAACTGGCTATTGTATCGTCGGTTTAGTGAGAGCTGAAGTTTCAGAGATTTGGCTAATGGCGCGTACTAAACTTCGAGCGCTTGGGCTCGATGTGGAGGCCGAGATGGTCAAAAGACCGACGATCACCGTCTCCAAAAATGGTTTTGTTTTTAAATCGGACCATTTTGGATCTAAAAAGAGGGCCTGCAGCTTGCCGGTGCTGGTTAGTGTTTCAATCACGGACTATGACCGCCCCAAATAAGTTGCCGGTACCATTGTTGGATTCTGAGAGACCATCGGGAAGCCGGCGCCTCGTCCGAAGCTTTGTCCCGCCAGAGCGGACAGGGACAAGACTAAGAATCAGCCTGGTGGGCTGGTTGATGGTGGCGGCGCCCTGACCAACTGAGGGAACGCCTACGTAATGATCGAGTAAAACTTATATATGTTATCAGCAGGAACCGTGGAGAACAGGTTGAGTCTTACATTTCAAACGTTCATCCTAACTATCGCTGACTCGAGAAGCTCCACTCAAAGCACCAAAAAGTTCTAGCAACGGTCCGGGGCATGATCTTTCCATAGGCCGGTGAGCGGGCCTGAGAGCTAGCAACCATCCGCGTAGCATCCTAGGTCTGAGCGGGTGTCCCTTGCGGACGAGACTTGTGACGTCGGGGGCGGATTCTCTCGGTTTCGTTTCTGCAGGTACTCCGTATTCCATAACTACTTGCCTCCTTGTTCCTGTTGGCTGGCACTGGCCCCCGGCAGACAGTGAGACATTGCACCACCGAGTCGGGCGGACACACCACGGACCGGCATTTGTTTTCATGGTTTCCAGAGTCCGCTTCCCCGTTAACATTCCCACCCCGCTTGGGAAATTTGGACCGAAGCAACCAGTCGCCTATACGTTAGCAGGACGTTCCTCAATCGACCTTGCCCACAACCCTGTCGCACCACGAGATTTCTCACAGGAACCGCTGCGCACAGGGAGTCAGGGACTGACAGGCTCAGTACAAAATTTTTTATTTAACAAAATACCCACCCTGCTCCTCGGAACTGGTGAGGTTGACAGGCGAGGCCGGCCGAGATGATTGGACATGGATGCCGATGCCAAGGGTTGGTGACAGGCGGGGTGATGAGAACAAGACTACGGAGCACATTCCTCAAACCCCTGGCCGAATTATACCTGACATTTGGATCAGGACGGTTTCCTGATCGCAGGGTCCCTGTTAACGGGTGGACGATCGGGTTATAAACTCTCACTCTCTCCAGTCGTACAATGAACCAAGAACTTGAGCAACTCCGTTACTGGCGTAGGACATCATGCGAAGGCACAATACATGATTCAGCACCCAAGGGACTAACCAGGAGTATGGGGTTCGTGGTAGGTGGAACCTGTTCATCTGTCAATGGTGCGATGACTAGGGAGAGACAGGCAGCCCATGGATCAGCAATCAAACAGCCTTACCGCATGCGTACATTGTTACATATAGTGGAGAGTGCTTGAGATGCTCGGTTCTACAGTACGAGGGAACGGGTCGGTGTGAAAAGTATGATGAGATCAAATTCTCAAAGGCCTGGTCGCTCAGGGTTTGGGATTTGCAAGGGGAACGTGAGAAGGAGGGTAAGTCCCTGCTTGGTAACATGCTCCGTCTGGCCCTGTCCCAGGGAGTCGGTAGTGGGGGTTTGAGAAAACGATTCTGGGCTGATGATGGCGGTGATGGTTGAGAGGCGTGGCTCGTATTTTCTCACCGGCTCGGTTGTTGACCACGGAAAAAGCAGATACGAGAGACGAATAAACTGGATAAGGCATCGGTCACGAGCATGACACGTGTAATTATGCTCCTACTTGGGAAAGAAGGAAGCTTCGATTGAGCTTCTCTGTCTCAATTGAGAAGGAGCATACCAGAATTTATCCCCATGCCTGCCATAAAGAAAAGCCAATTCACTTGCGGAACTGCTTGCAGGCAACCCTATCCAGAGCAATGCCCCGCACTGCCAATTGAAAAACCACTGTCCAAAGTCAGTGATTCGACATGCGCGAACGGCTTCCGATATCGTTATTTATCTTTTGGTCATGATCATTTCTCTCTTCCTTTTTAATTGATCATAGTTCTGAAGTGCCATTGATTTCTCTTGTCCTTCCAACTGCGGTCACAGGGCGAAATTCGGGGGAGCTGTGAATTCAGATACCGGCATTCCTTATAAACGTGGTTTCTTGTGCCGGGCCATGTTGGGCATTGGAACAGAATGTGTTGCACGCAACTATGCAAGCCATTAACCCCCCCCCCCTGATCTGGAATAGAGGTCTTTGAGTGCGTGTTTTTCTTGTCTCGGTTTGTCGGCGTCAAAGACGCGAACCCCGGCCAGTTTGCCAGGGGTGCCAATATGCAATGCCCGAGGCCCATTCTAACATGGTACTCCATTGGAGTTATCCTGAGGCATCTGCGTAATCATTACACAGTATTCCACCAACTAACGGATATTGTAAAAGTAACTTGACCGTGCGTCGTCCCTCAGGATCCTAGGCCCAAGCTCTCGGGCATACTTGGTTATCCTCCAGCTTACGGAGTACCTAGTTCATCTACTTCCAAGGTTTTATGTGTTAGGATAGGAACATATTCGCACCCAATTTCATGTAAAGTGTACGCGCAACAAGTTCGGAGGAGTGGATTGCCATCTGAGAAATTACCATTTCTTTGCGAGCACTAAACAGAGTTATACATCAATAGAATTTATGCCCGCTGATGATAGCATCTACTTAGAGAGCCTCTATACCAATTTTACAAGGATTTACCACTAGCCTAACGCTTTAAATATCCACTAGATAGCCTCATTTAAATTTTAAGAATGTACCGGGAGCTCGGTACATGATGAGCATAATATCACCAGCATTATAACCAGGTCCCAGACTGGCTTCTTCAAATTGGAGACAAGAGACCCCCACCTTGGTTTGCATGAGACAGGAGAAGTGTATAGAAAGTTCCTACGAGAAACAGGGTTAGAGAATTTATTATCTCCTAATTTCTGGAAGAGAGAACTACCGTTTGCTGAGCGGTCTCCGGTGCATTGTTTCTGCGATACAGGCCGCCGACGTTAAGTAAGTTTAGTACTCTGATGTCACTAGCGCCTAGGTGCTTCTGCTTCTCAAGCAAAACCTTGGTCTAGTGGTTATAAGTTACAAAAAGGCAGCTTATGGAAAAGATCCTCCCGGTTCACGTTGCGGTAAACAAGCTGGTGGCAAAGTCGCTTCGCCTCCGTGACGAAACTGTCCAAACGTGTTGGGGAACATGTGAAAAAATGGAGATGGTGCGGAGAAAGATAAAGTTAAAGATCTAGATTGAAGGGATTGCCGTGACTTGATGCTGTCCGACAGAAACCCATCATGACAACTTGTGTTGGAGGAAGCCCGTTGGGGATGTGGCCACAGCCACAATTTAGCCACAATATTGAAGCACCAAGCTGCTTATGGCTGCATCTACCCTGGTAGGTAAATGTAAAAATGATGCTACTAGATTCTTCTTTTGTAGAGCCTCAGCAAAAGCATATTGCGAATAAGGCCTGCTGCGCCACGTTACAACCGATTTGAAACCTGGCTTGTGACTGAAAACTCCTCAGCACGAGGGGTTCGAGACATCTGAAGAAGGCTGGAGGCGATAAATCATAATACCCCACCCAACTTCTGATGGTGGCCTCCTTCACACATGGTTCATCCAATGGCATCATCGCTTGTGAGAGGCCTCTCAGCTTCTCACACACATAAGCGCCCAGAGACTCTCCATCCTTACATCTGTCACCAACCACAAAAATAAGCGTCTGGGTTTAGCACAGCAGCTTAAAATCGGTGTTCTAACCTGGTATCACCCCCGTCACACTCCATCGCATCTACGGATCATCACATCGCCCACCGCTCGTTCAGTCCAGATTCCACTGGCACGCGACCCGACGTCTCATCTTCTATATATACCGGCGCCTATTCCTTCTTCTTTCGCGCCTCTTTCCCTTTTTCAGTCTTCTTCGCGCTTGTTCTTGGTCGTCTGGACTACCTGCAGCTTGCACACGCATATAGCCCGCTTATTACCCCTCCACACATCTCATCACCACCCTCTTCCTGTGTGATTCTGTCTTTCCTTTCTTCTTCACCTCCTTTCTTCCCTGATTTCTTTCATATTACGCCAGCTTCTCTTCTCTGCAACATCGTATCATTACTTGCGGAAGGCCGCCCCATCCAGATTCGCGATGGCTTCAGGTCATAATGTATGTATAAGCGCCCCCACCTTTTGCTCGTGACACCCCTCCAGCTCCATCTTTCTTGGCCCCAACACCTTACTCCAGCTGACAGAATCCGTTACAGGACCCCAAACTCCTCTATGCGGTTGAAGGCATCAATGCCTATCACATCGCGCATGGCAAAGAGGAGGCGCTGACCTTTGCGGGTCCTCAGACACTCTCTCTTCTCATGGTACCGACCTCGTCAGGCTTCGCAGACTCCTCAGGAGCCCCCGACCATGAGGAGGACTTTTACTTGCATCTCCATCTCCCTCCAGAGCTCGACCTCCCCTTGCCCGCTACAACCCAGATCTACCATCAGCCGCCGACCAGTTATCTGATCCCCCGCTGGGATCTCGGCCCCGACAGTGGTGCGTTCACCCGTATTGAGTTCCCGGCCCTCAATTCCAGACCAGGCGTCCAAGAGGATGTCGATACCTTCGAGACCATTCTAGCGCAATGCACGGCTTTCCTCGAGCGAGCCCCTCCGCCAAAGCCCAAATCCAAGGCTACTAGGGAAAAGGATCGCGAGGCTGCAGGAGAGAATCTGCCCCCTTATAACCCGGCCCAATACAGCCCAGGCGAGGGCTATGTGCAGGGCAGCCACAGTTCCCATGCTGGGGGGAGAATTGTCTTGATCGACGAAGAAGATGGAAGCGTTCTTGGCGAGCTCACCGATACTTACCAGGTCGTCGAGGACAAGAAAATTCGCCCGGGCTCGAAAGGTATGTTCTTAAGTCTGTTTTGTATGGATTGCAACGTGTATACGATTCTGACCTGTCCCAGAACCTGTGGAAATCAGCCTTCCCCAAGATGGCAGCCAAAACATTTCCGTCCAGCCTATCTCTCACGGTTGCGTAGAAATGGACCACCATCCGGCCTACAAGAAGTCATCTCTAGTTACGAACGCTTCCAAGGCATCCCGACTTATTGTCACTACATCCGATATTGTCTCCAGAACGATGCAGAACCAAGCCAACAACTTCACCAAGAATACGAAACCCGTCACCAAGCCCGTCACTTTTGCTCCAGCCACTCATGATCACGTCCGTCGCATCAACCAGTTCTCCACCCAAGCCGCCACTTTGTCGGCCACGACAGTGGGCGCTATTGGACACGTCGCTCAGAACCTTGGCGCCAACCTTTCTCGACGAAAGGATGGACGAGCTCGGGGCTTCGATAAAGACGGCAATCCCATTGATACTTACAAGCCCGGTGTCCTAAACAAGAGCCTAATGGCATTCAATACTGTTGTTGACGGCATCGAGCAAGCCGGCCGCAATCTGCTCACTAGCACATCGTCTAGTATGACCACGGTTGTGGAGCATCGATGGGGTTCTGAGGCTGGCCAGCTGAGTAAGAACTTGGGAGGTGGCTTCAAGAATGTCGGTCTGGTCTACATTGATGTGACGGGTGTATCTCGTCGCGCTATTCTCAAGAGTGTGGCCAAGGGCATGGTCGTTGGTAAAGTCAAGGGTGGAGGCGAAATCATTGTTGGAGGGACCGACAGCAACCCTGCCCTCGTGCCTGCCAATACCAAGGGAGAGAGCAATGATAAGGACAGCCACAGCACGTACAGTGATGCGCCCAGCACATTCGGCGACAACAATCCTTATAGCAAGAAGCCGGCGAAGGGACCCTACCACTAATGAGTAATGGCAATCATGATCAACCACTGTATTATCTGTTCGATTCCTTCTTGAACGATTTGGCAATACCGCTCCAGTCATTCAGAGCCACCCCGAGTCAGCTGAATCGGGGACTGTTTGGGCTGTTGCCACAATACGGTAGCGAGTATTTCTCGGGGCTTTCTTTAGGCTTTATTTTGCCTCCTTTCTCTCTCTCTCTCTGTCTGTCTGTCTGTCTCCTTCTCCTTTAAAAACGATGGATTGCTGGATATTTGCATCACTTTCAACGTTTGGACATGATATAATGACGACGAGCTTTTAATAGTGTAACGAAACTGGTGAAAACATTGAAATTAGTAACGATACCTGTTGTAAAGTAAGAAATGATGCAAAAACCTAAATGAGGGAGATAAGATAATGAAATTAAAACATTCGAGTTATTCATGGTCCTAGGCACGTTCATTTGCTCTATATCAGCCTGTGTAGATGAGTTACTAGGCCACTACGCTACGAAGGTGACACCCTGGTTTATTCTTCAGTTATATTGCCTGCTCAAACAGAACAAACACGGCAATAATCCTGGTAAGGGATAATATTAAGAGAATAATTACTACCGTCTATTCAATTGTGCCTCCTCTACCCGTAATCAGTCGTGATATCATGTTCAAATATCGCAACACTGACGTCACGTGTGATCGCGGGGCGCCGTACACGTACCATGCTCTCTCCATCGCGTCGCGCCCCATCTAAACGTTTTAGACCGCCAATTCTCAAGTGTCGACGAAAGGAATGTGGTTAGGCCACGACGACTGAATGTATATTTCCGTATGCTGGCTACTGTTGCAGCCGAGACTCGTTCAAAGATTTATTTGTGTTGCTCCATCACGTTAACGTGCTTGTCGGTTGCTGCGCTTCGACAATACGGTTCACATCTACCCCACCAACCTACACCACAACGACTGAATACAAGGCTGCATTACCAGCTGGTTTGGTTCATGTGCCGATTCGAGCTCATTGGAGTTATTATTCTTACCGTACGGGATCTGCGCAACTTAATAAAGTCCAAGAAAGCTGCTAAACGGTACAAACGCAACCATCATAACAGCACTCGCGATGAGCTAACCCTCACCCGTCCCAGCTCCATCATCACATGCGAACAATGCTCCACGAGATCCTCCTATCCCTATCGGGCCACCCATCCCCCCTCCTCCGAACCGACGCCCCTGAACCTCACGCCCTCGCGGGCATCTCCCCTCCCGAGCGCCAGCTCCTAGCTTCGGCTGCGCACCTCAGCGACGTTCACATCAAGCTCATCAGCTACACGGCGCAGATTGCCAACTCCCATCCGAGTACCATATGTCGTGCTGTTGCCACGGCTATTGACTCAATACACCTCGCTGCATTTCAGAGAAAGGTGCTGGAGGTTGAGGAGAGGATATTACGCGATGATCCGGACCTTGTGGGAGCGTATCGCATCGTTCCATTGACGGCGGTGGTGAGCGAGTTCAATGAGTGGATGAGAAGGATGGAGTGGCTCTGGGAGATGGTGCAGTTCATGCTTACGAAGAATAAGAGGGGGGAGGCGTGTCATGGTGCACAACTCATGGATCGTCTAAGGACGGAGCTGCGAAGCGGCTATCAAGATGTGGTAGAAACTGCCATGAGTTTGGTCACGGTCGCCGAGACGGCGTGGTTGAAACAAGTCTCGGCTTGGATATTATACGGAAGACTTCCAAGTTTCGGAAGTGAAGACTTTTTCGTACAGAGCGTAGAAGGGTCCGATGAGGTGCGTCTAGATTCTAGACGACGACTTACAAGTGCTGATTCCAGGGCAGGTCTACGTTTCTGAACCCAGTCTACTTCCATCCTTTGTCACCTCATCAACAGCTTCATCTATGCTCTTTATCGGGAAGTCCCTCAATCACATCAGAGTCAGAAGTAGCGTGGACTCCGGCCTCCGCGGTCTGGATCATCTCTCATCAAAGCTCCAAGAGCTCGCAAGCCTTACCTTCCCCCTGAATACGGCCGAGTTCTCAAGAGCAGTTACTGCAATTCGGCTCTCCCTTTCCGAAAACACTTTGCAGAAGCTCCTTCCCCTAGCCAGAGTGGTAGAGATGCTACAGCTACTACGAGACTTTTTTCTCCTCGGTCGTGGCGAGTTCGCCATGGCTTTGACCCACGAGGCCGATGAAAAGATACGCAGCCGTTGGAGAAGAGCGGGTAACTTGGCTTACGAAAAAGGTGATGGCTTCAAGAACATCACAGTCAAGGAAGGGGAGGTTGCCGCCGTGCTTGGAAGAACATGGGCGGTCTTAGCATCCATGCAGGGACAGCACGCAGAGGAAGACGAACAGCTTGAACTTGCCCGAGACCTTCTACGCCTCAGTCTCGCAAAGACACAGGCTCCAGCTCCCATCGGAGCCGGCTCTGGCATCAGCCAAGACGTTGCAAACCTCCTCGCAACGTCTCCGTTCCGCAACCTCCTTTTTTCAGTGCCCTCCCTACTCTCCATCCAGATCCCTCCCCCGTTGGACATGGTCCTTTCACCCTCGGACATCCAGCTATACTCATGCATCAATGCTTACCTCCTCTCCATGCGGAGGGCACACATCCGACTCACTGACTTGTGGAAAATCACATCGCTGAGACGCCATCACCCAGCGCCCCGCGGCGATCGTGAACAAGTTATTCTCCTGAGAGAGCGCTGGACCACACGATCTAGGTCGATGCGCAGCTCGTGGACTACAGCTAGCGCTACGATATTCTTTCTCGCAGAAACAGAGGCATATCTTCAGACAGAGATTGTTGCATGCCTGTGGGATGGGTTCCATTCATGGCTGACAACGCATCAAGCAGGAGCAGGCCGGGATAGCCGTTCCGGTGCCACAACTCCGGCACCTCGGCCAACCGCCAAGGACGACAACGACGACGACGAGGAAGATCTTTGGCTACGTGAAGGCAACGACAAGTCTACCGTTGCTCCCCAAGACACATCTGACAAGGCAGACCCAAATCCCCCTCACGATCCGCAAACGCTCTCTACGGCCCACCGGCTCTACCTCAGAACCCTCATTCACCGCCTCCTCCTCACTCAGCACAGCTTCACCCAGCCGCTGTACTCGCTCCTCATTCACATCGACCACCTTGTCGCGCATCTGCACCGGCTACATGCCATTTACACCTCCCTAGACCTGGAATCTGATGCTGGTGTAGTCGACGCCTTCGTGGACCTGGAGGCCGAAGAGCGCGATGTCGAGCGTCTCCTCCGAGCCGTTGAGCACCGCGTCCGCGCGGGTATAGAAGATGTTGTAGCCGCCCTACGCGCCCTAGAAGCCGATCTCACCTTCGCGGCCGAGTGGGAGGGCGGCAGCGGTAACCTCGGTGCATCTCCCGACGACGACGACGATGTCGTGGCCGAGCGTGGCGGCTACGTCCCGGCTCGGGTCGGCGGCATCAACCGGCTTCTCATGAAGCTTGACTTTGGCACCTGGTTCGGGAGAGTGGGCGAGGGCCAGGACAACGGGCCGTAAGATGCTCTTTGCGTGTGCTGTACGTTAACGATGCGGTCAGTGCGGGGACAAGCACGACGAAGACGAAGCGGAGGAGGGATATGGCTAGTAATGGAGAGCAAGCACACCCTCCTTGTCTGAATCGACGGATTTATGTCATGTGGCGTCACGGATGGGTCGATTCTCAGGTCTGGGGTACTTAGAGCTGATCCGACCGGGACATGGGCCCCGGATAATCATATACCATTGAGGTGTCAAACTGCCAAGTATTCAAAAGTCTGTGACAAATTCGCAGTCGTATCAGGTCATCATGGCGTTTTCATCAGTCGTACAGCCCAAGTTCCAAGCGAATTCTGTACTGAATCTCTTCATCTGTCGATTCATTCCGTTCCATATCCCGGGATGTAAGATGCATCAAAAACCGAACCCCCGAAACATGTGTGCCGAACCCATACCTGCCGGGTTTCCAAATCCCAGAACACCAAACGCCTCGCCTGCCGTGCTGCCCAGAAAAGATCTCCATAACCCGCTAATGCCAATCCCAAAAAAAAAAAAAAATTGAATGCCGTTGGTGAAAAACTGGCTTGCAGTGAACAATAGACAATACCAATAAATAAGTGCACATATACTTGGCTGAAGCCGCGACCAAGAAAACCAGGTGTTTTTTTAAAACAGATATTGAAAAGAAAGAAGATCGACAAAGACATTTTCGTATCGTATTCCCAGGACGGATGGAAATGGCGATACGGGAGTGTACTCTTCCGACATGGTGGCGAGAGGCAATTTCTGTTGGCTCCTTCAAGGGATGGTGTATGGATACCCCTCAGGATAATAAATGATGTGAATCTTCAGTCATCTCAGCTGCTTCAAAAGGCATGAAAGAATCCTGTCGAGTACAATATGCGTATAAGCGCGCTGATAGCTCGTACTTCCCTCATCCTAGTTGAGATTATAGTTGCTCATGGCGGTGGTGCCTGGTGAGTCAGAAGGGTCAATAGGCAGCCACAGGTCGACGACCAAATCGAAGTGGACCGCTACCCCTTGAATTCTCCTCGGAATGTCGTCGGTGGAACAAGTTGTGAACGAGGCTGCGTGGGGTAGATTCATTGAAGTCTCCGATTCGAGTGCGAATGGCACGATGGGAGGGCTTCTTTGCCTGCCATCGCTCCTTGATGCTGTCGTCAACCAGAGCAATGAGTCCGGTAGCGACGATGACACTTTCAACAGTTAGTAATCTCAGAGCGATTAGGGAGAAAAAAAGGTAATGCTTACTCGGCCACGTCTGTGATGGCGTCAATCACGCTGTTGTCGCTGATCCACATATAGCACGGTGTAACCCATGCCCCAGCCATCTCGTCGTCCAGGACCTGGTTAGGGCTTCGCATTTCGGGAACAATATGCGCGATAGGAGCACCATGGCCGTCACGGACAAGGTGATAGGATACCACGTTCAAGTTCTTGTCAATAACCCGCTTCCAAGCGTACTTGTGTCCCCACCAATTGTACTCGTACCGCTTGTTCATCCGGCCTCCACGTCTAGCCACATCAACCCGGGCATAGTTGCTGAATTCAAGCTTGATACGGTTGGTGGGCACCATGCGTTGTTTGGCCTTCGGTGTTTGCGACTGGCTTGGTTCAAAGATCCCAGAATGGGAGCCAGACCAGACCGAAGCTCCGTCCGAGGTAGTCGAGGCGTTGCTCGCAGCCGGGTTCTTAAAGAACGAAGAGGTGGCCGACGATGAGCGTTGGAAGGGTGTGGCCACGGTCTTGAACGCGGAGCTCATGGATCGACGGAGAGCCGGACGGGCGGCCGCGACTGGGCCAGCGGGGGCTGGGGCGTAGGAGCGCTTCGAATTGCAGACTTCACGGCCAGAGTCTCTGCAGTACCGACGGAAAGAGAACTCTCTGCGTGCGAGATCATGCATGCGCAAATGGAAGAGCTGAATAGCTAGAGGCCTTCTTCCTGGGCCAACGGGAACGAGGGTGTCGACACGTAGGTTCATGTTTCCATCAGGGGTTAGGTCGTCATGGCGAACAGCGAGCCTGTCGAGTGAAGGGAAGAGCCGCGAAAAGTCCTGAGGTGTAGAGGGCCTAGCTGGAGGGTCGTTAGATGCCCCGCGGTAGGGAGGCAAGATAGGAGGAATGTGAAGAGAAGCCGGGTCGGAGAGGATGTAGTCCTTCTCTTCTTCCTCTTCTTCCTCTTCTTCCTCTTCGTCATCATCTGAGCTTTCTGAGTCCTCTTCTTCTTCTTCTTCTTCTTCTTCTTCTTCTTCCTCCTCCTCACCACCACCGACTGGAAGATCGCGGCGTAAAGGTTCCATTTCAGAAAAAACAGAATCATATGTGGCCATGGAAGAGGAGGAGGCATTGAACAACATTTCACCCTCTGTCATTGTACCTGCTGAAGGCTTTTGGCCATTGAGGATTGTGAGGCCCCTCTTCTGGTAGGTAGAGGTTGAGTGAAAGGATGTTGGTGCGGTTGACTGGGAAGCTTCAGAGAAGTAGGAGTCGCGTAGAGAATCAGACTCAGATGGCGCAGGTGAGGTTGTAATCACAACCTTCCGGTTTCGCCGTGAGGATGAGTCCGACAACATTGTTGCAGTTTGTGCCCTGTGGTTGCGTGAAGATGGGCTATGTTTATATTCGTGTTTGTTTTTGACGAAAATAGTGATACTGTAAGCCCTTGACAGTGTATGTTGCAGTGATGAAGACGAGGTTGAAGTAAGTCGATGAAGGGCTTGAACGTTTTCCAGTTGGGGAGTTGTGTCGAGGTATAATAGCTGAGGGTTGTCGATGTAATTGATGTATTATATGAAAGACCAAGTCTGATCAGATTAGATTGAAGTTGTATCCACGAAGGAGCCAGGATAGCAAAGAGGGAGGGAAGGTGTTGGTATATATCGACTGAAGGATGCCATTCAATGAGCTGGTTGCCTTGATTTGGGCAGTGGGATATTGGCGGGCGGGCGGGTGGGGAGGCTTATACGGGAGCTGGCCTTATACGCAACCAGTGGAGCCCAAACGGTGCGGCGCGCGGCGGGTGCTGACAAGCTTGGGAGGGAAGGCAAGCCAGGGTGTGGGCAAGGTGTACGAGGTACAGTACTCTGGTACTTGGATTGTGACTTCAGCAGAACGGACCACCTGTCAAAACTCGCGCCACAGCGGGGAGGCAGTGGGAGAAGCGCTTTGCCCCGAGCGGCCGGCAGCGACATCAACGACCGACCATCCACCCCCCCTCCCCCCAGAAAATCCGCGGGCCAAGGGCTAGTAACATGGGCCCGTCTCGTTGGCTCGGAATGACATGGGCGAGGGAAGTCCTGGAGGTGTGGAAGCCTTCCTGGAAGCCTCCTCAACCGCGCTAGTCTTGAGATGAGCAGACAATCACAGCAGTGCGAAGATTTCCTCCTTGGGGTGTTGTGCAACGGAACCTCTTGGGCGAGTGGCCAAAACCCCCCCAGGACCACGATCTCACATCCACTGTCTCGAGCTGCCTGTCTGGCGTCGTGGGGGCTGGTTTGATTGTTCTAGCGGCCCCGGTGCGCGATTCCGGGCCAATGATTTAATTGAGAGACCGTTGACCACTGTGCGTGTGAGGGCGATAGCAGATGGTCAACCGTACTTAGAGTACAAGGACAGACGATGACCGGGGGGTGGTGGCTGTTTAGAGCTCAGTGTCACACCACGCAGGCCGTCGCATGGCCTGTTGCTCAGTCCCGTAGGTTTGGACCACCTGGGTCATTAGCAGCCATCTTTGCTAGGTTCGGAAAGGGGACGATGTTAGGAAAGCTTTGATCGATGAGAATCTTGTTCATTCGTTTGTCGATCCGTCGATAGGATGAATCGAAGGAATTGAGCCGGCGGGCCATTGGGTCGACTGGGGCGAAAATTCCGAAGATTTCCAGGAACTGCGCGCAGCTCCCCCTCCGAGTCTTGCAATGCCAGCACCCCTCTGGCTGTTGACTGCGACGCTGAGACAGAGTCTCGGCCCCTCCCCCTCCATTACACCGGTACAGCTTGTCTTTACCGCGGTGTTGCGGTATTTGACTAGGTACTGTACTGTATCGAAATGCGCTCATCGCTGGCACTCCATTTTAATTATTATTTCGTATGCCCAGCCGTTGGATTGGACGTGGATCCGTCTGGTCCTCGGTAGAGTATCGAACAACACTTGACCACGACATCGCCTCCCCACGCACAATAAGCGCCTCCGATTGAATTGGTCGCCATGATGCTGCTAGAGCTTTCCAGAGATGCCTACCGACCTACCATGTCGGGCCAGAAGCTTGGCCTTAATTAGTGAGGAAAGATCAGATGAGGGACTTATCAGCGTGACGTTCAGATTCAGTCACTCATTTTACTCACCAGAAGACGGAAATCCCTGGATGCCCTCCCAGTACATCCTAGGCGCCTCCAGGGTACAGCATCGTGACCTTAGGAGCTCCCTAAAGAGGGAAAGGCCCCGGCACGGGGAGAGATGTGTGGTAATCCAGTTGGGCTTCACCGCGGTGACGAAGGCTTGGCTGGATGGGAGTTTGTACTTCTGGATCCGTGGCTGTACCGATTGACATCTAACTTCAATTGTTTCCGACTTGCTAGAGGAGTAGAAAAGCTGATGATTATGACTCGATTCCATTGAAACATGACTCTAATGGAGAGAGCTAATTAAGTCAGGAGGTCATGCGATGCCTTCTGTTGGGCCTCTCACTCCTCCGATATTCCTTCGTTCCTGATTTCCTGTAAAGGGGTTACTGGTTCGTTTGGTGGTCAGCACCTACCTTCTCCGGCACTGTATGTTTCCCATGAGGGTTGATGTCGGCAGGCGCAACTGATATCCCATTGAATTTGTCGAGTATCTAGTACACAGTAGTGTACTTCCTCCCGGGGTGCTCCAGGTCTGCGGCGTTACCGTTACAGTGGAAGCACCCACGCTTTCCTCCGCCCGAGTCCACCCGGAACCTTCCAACCTGCTGAGGGAAGGAACGTATGTCCGACGAAGCGCCACCCTAGAAATCATCGATAAACTGAACGACCGCCTGCAACCACACCTAAAAAAAAATTCTCACCGTTGCTGCACAATGGGTTTCCTCCTCCCACCAACATCTTTAGCTCTCACGCCCAAAGCTACCTTACAATTTTGGGGCCTCATTATTTCCCGCCACTTGCTTAATTCTTCAGGCTGACGTTGCCGCCCAACTTATTGCGACAAGCTAGCTATTAGCCAGACAATTGGGTCGCCTTCTTTCACATTCACATTTCCATTCTCATTTTTCGTCAATGGATAATCAGCCAACCCGAGACTAAGCTTGCTGACCACATGATTACATACGGGGCAGCCTTCTCCACCTATATTCCGCCTGGCCACGTTTTGTACGGTGCGCCGGGCCTGCTGCTCCCCACAAACGCAAGGACAAAAAAACTAGGATCCAGCGTCATCTTACCACTGTATCTCCTCGCTGCGATTTACATATCCCTGTGGCTTTACAAGGCGAGCGTCCCACAGACAACAGTAGCTTTCAACACTTTCTGGGGCTCAGATAGGGCTTACTGCACTTGGCTCCCGGTGTGGCTCACCTTGAAATCCTCAGCCACATGTGCTTTCGCAGTTTCTGCCCTGTCCGCCTTGTCTGCTCCATTGCATCTCATCAAAGCCACGATTGTTAGTTCGTACCTTGCTAACGATTCATCAGTGACGATTCATTCATGAAGGTTCCTCAAGCTTCGCCTCCCTTGTTGAGCAAATAGACCCAATTGTGCCTGACTGCACTTTCGCTGGCCTCGGTCCTCGAAGCCCCAAGCCGATGTTTCTAATTGGAGAACAAGCCAACCTGTAATCTGTAGCAGCCGTGGACTAAGGTGGCCCGCAATGAACTGCTACGGTATGCCACGCTGCCTGTTTCAAAGAGATTAGCTCGTGATCACAGGATCCAACTCGTGAATTAACTCGCAAATAACGGGATTGACTCACTCAAACAGATCGGGGGCCAATCTATTCCTCAGGATCGGTAGTTGGATCAATAAGACATGGCTGCCTCACCTCAACTTGTAATAGTCAGAGTAACAGGTGTCGCCTAAGGTTGATGACGATGTTCATCAGTCGACATGAAGCTCTCCACTAAGGTGATTCTCACACCCTGACTCCGTACCCACTAACTTAACAGCTGCTCTCCCATCATTGCCGATCTTATTCCCCCGGGATAATCGGCGTCCACATTCCAGCCATCTCATCGGTGGCGCCTCTAGAGCTGCGCTGCATTCGCTCAAACCTGTTCACATGCATCATGCACCCGTTAGCCCATGTGCTACTAGCTGTACTCCGTACCTACGTCTGGAATGTCCAACCATCCTTGAATTCTGCGGCACATGTCTTGTGTGATGCTGGCTTCCAAGCGAAAAGCTGGCCATCCACGCACGCGACACCTACACCAAAAAAATTTCCGTCCTGCGCCTCGATGCAATTTTTCCACCTTCCACGCGAGCTGACCATTGAGCTTTGCCGAAACTAGGAGTCCAAGTAACCTATCCGAGTGCAGACCCCCGTGACGAATGTGTCGGTCTTTTATTCGCCCTCCCCGATTCTTTTCGGCCCTCCTCTAGACTTCCGGTTCCGCCGTCCATCCAATCGCCCATCTTCCGTTTCCTTCGCAGCCGCCGCTGCGTCTTTTTCCAGAACCTGCCCCATGCTCTTGCTGGCCGTGCCAGGGAAGCTCAGGACAAGAAGCGCCTCAGGGTTCTGCAACACGCAACATCCTTGCCAAGTCCTCGCCTCGGCAATCTGGACTCGAGCAAAGGCGACCACTGCAGGTTCCGGGGTCTCATGGAGCAGGTTCTTACAGCCAGAGGCGACAACTTTTTGCTTTCATGATGCTAGGTGCCTGAATATCACTGAAAGCTTCGACTAGCCACCCTTCCTTTGTTGCGATGCTTGGGCTTTCGTTTTCCAAATGCCACCCCTTGCTACGTCCTCGTGTCACCGTCCTCACCCTTCACAACGTGCCGTCCTGAGCAAATTGCGACCTGGACGCCTAAGCTGACCTCATACTGTTTCACTCCGCAACCTAACTTTGGATCGATATGTCCCATCGCAGCTCTTAGCGTGGCCGATCTCGTTTCTCGAGCTTCCTCGCACATAACTATTTAGCTACGTCCTTTCGAGACCCACCAATGGTTCTTGACACAATGCAACACGGTTGCTTCTTTAGGGAGCAACAGCATGCTTAGGCAGTGCTTCGTACATGGCATCATTGTGTTGGACTGTAAGAAATGCTTATTAGATCCCATGATCACTTGTGCCATCGCTTCTATGGCCTGCGATCGAGGGCTTCGTCATGACATGGCGGGCCTCAAATCTTATCTCGTTTGGCTTCACTATTGGTTGGCGGGCTTGTCCAGCATTCAAATCCAGCGACACCCAACTCTAAGCAATATTCAACGCCTCACTTTGTGCCGTCTTGGCCTGCAAGCCCTACTTCGTCTCAAGACCTAACAGTGGAGGCGCGCTCGGAATTGTCGCACATCATGCTAACAGATGTTGGCCATCAGAATCTCTCCACAAAGTGTACAGTACTACCTATATTCGTCCTGGGAAAGCTCCTTGACACTAATGCCGGTACGAATGCCCCGGACCCTCTCTGGAGCAATGAAATGGAGCAGTAAGGACCAATCCGAATGGATGATTTGGTTTCTTTTACAACTTTGCCCTGCTTTGCCCCACGGGCTTGGTGATGCCTGACTGAGGAGAGACCAGGTTGACCAGGTCCACGCCCCGTATACGACAACTATTCTGGCGATATCAAATGTGGACCAGCAGAGAATACTTGGTTGCCACCTTCAGTCATTGCCTGCCGCTGCGGCTCCACGGTTTCGGGTCGAACATCGCTACCCTATGGAAATACTTGGTTTGTTTGGGAATTTCTTCGCCGAAGCGAGCAAATGGTAGTAAAACATCCCGATCCCAAAATGCTTCCCGGTTGGGTGAGCTGACTTCACATGTCCGCTCGTCCCACCACCACAAAGAGTCACGAGACTCTGTCTCGGGCTGGCTGCGGTACTCTCTATGATGTTTGTTTGCTAAGCACCTCGTGACTTGCTGACTCTCGTCCAACTCTTTTCCTTGTCGTCTCATTCCTCCTCACCGCGACTTTGAGGGATCATCCCACATCTACAACGTGTCCCACCCACCATCTCCTCTTCCTCTGCTCTCTAATCCAAACATTTGACTTAATGACGGGCAGATTTATGTCGCCCTCCTCTGCGGCTACTTTCCGATCAATGACCTCGACGAACTCTGCAGAGGTATTTCGTCACCAAATTTGGTTTAATGTGTCCCGACGTCACTCGACCGAGATAGATATTTGCTTTCTTCTTTACTTTCGGAGATCCTGTCGATCATTAAGAACTAAGATGAGATAACTAAACAAAAATATATCACCGTGCAGCTTCGGACGTTAAAGGGTTACGGAATCACCCGCATTACCTCTAGAATCAAGGCGGCGATGGAGATTGACCCTAGATCTAGGATGGTTTGAGTGGTTGTAAGTGCCATCTCGAGGAGAGTTGAGGCCATCAAGTCTCGACAAGCATGCTGGAAATTTAAACAAGTCTATCAAAAGGTAGAATATCAAGAGTAAACAAAGAAAGAAGACATATCGATCAATAACATAACCTACTGAATCGAACTGCTTGTAACTGAATTCTCTACTCCCCACTCCCCCCCTTTCTCCCTTTTCACTATGCTATCTCCGTAACCTTCCGCCCTCCTCATATCAAGCAAGACTCAAGTGTTAGCGAGCCCACGAAATCATCCCCACGATACCCATCATGCCGCTCATACTATTTCTGACACAGCAACACTAGGACTGACTGTTCCAGCCAACCCAACTCCGGGGCATGACGCGCCAAATCTTGACCTCGCCACTGCGCAAGTCATCAAGCTTGAAGCTCTCGACCTTGACCTTTTTGCTCTCGCGACCCTGTTCCCACGCGCGCACCTTCTTTTTCGTACCATCCCACTCTGCGACGATGGCAACGTGGTCAGGTTTACCCACCTCCATGGAGTACTTTGCGTGCATGGGGCCGTGCTTGCCCTGGAAGCGGGCGTTGCGGATGGTGAGGATGTCGCCGGGGCGGATCATGTCGTTTTGCTGAGTGGAGGCGTTGGCCATGTTGGAGTAGACAAGGGCACCATAGGCGCGGGTCCCGACGGGGGCGAGGGCGTCCCTGAAGGGTCGGAGGAGTTCGTAGATGAGGCCTTGAGGGGTGCCGTCGCCCACGACGGAATCCTTCCTGGACGAGACGGCTTCCGAGATGGGTCGGCCGAAACGCTCGTAGTACTCCTCCATCTCATCTTGTCGCAGGAGACGAGGGGGCGGCTCGTGACGCTGCTCGAGCTCTACATCAGATGGGTCGTAAGGGTCGTAGCGAACAGTCAGGAAAGTCTGAGAGTAGTCCTGGTAAAGAATAAGGAGGTCTCGTGTAACGGTAGTCTTCTGTCCACCATTTGTGCTTGTTGACTCATCGGACTCAAAGAAGATGTCCTTGCGTCCTTGGAGGACAGGAGGCACCTGGTTCGGCTGCTTCCACCAACCGCTCTGGACAGCCAGATCTAGTTCCTTGGCAATAAACCCGGACTCCATTGAGGGTCGGTGCATATCTACCGATAACCTGCTAGGCCTAGACACATCGAGTGATTGCCGTGAGCGCCCAGTGGGTGCTGCGGGAGGATGGGCTCTCCTGTCGGGAGGATTAGACAGAGATGGAGATCCTGGGAAGATAGTATCCTCTTCAATCTTAGGAGTTCTGTGTGAGTAGCTTCCAGGGGTAGCGGCTGAGTAATTGTAGGGGTCATAGTCCTCATGCGGAGGGATAGCCACGTTTGTGGGAGGAAGAGGCGGAGGGGCCATACGAGGTACATCGACAGAGCGTCGAGTATCCGAGGGGGGAGGTTGAGAGGGAATTGGCGGAGGCACAGCTCTAGGAGCTGATGCCGAAGGAACTGGAGGTGGAAGAGTAGGAGGAGCATCGGTAACAGGTGACTGAAGCGAATTATCTTCGAGACTGGAGTCTCTTGCATGTGCTTTCAGAGCATCCTTGTGGGGAACGGAAGATGCGATATCAGTATCATAGTCTCCTTCATATTCGGTGACCTCTGCATCCTCCTCCTCGCCAGCCTGTGATGGCCTTGAGGTAGTTGGCACTTGAGTTTCTGCCGTTGGCTCCCGACGGAGTCCTCCTGGCGGCGGTGGTGGAGGTGGTCGGTTTTGAGCAGGGGGAGGGATGGTTGGTACGGATCCAGGGATAGGAGGAGGCGGGCGGCTATTACGCTTATTGGCAAGGGTGGGCGATCTCGGACTAAACTCCTCAGTGTTTGGTGACATTGGCGGGGATCGTGCTGGAAGGTTGGGGGGTTGAACAGGCGGTGGTGGCATAGGGGGGGATCTGATAGTTGCAGCTTGATGCTCAACGGCACTATCATCGCCCCTATCCCTGCCCGAAAGCTCATCATCAGACTCAGAACCCTCAGTCTGGGACTTCATGTCTGTTGGTGGTGGAGGCGGCGGTCGGGCTAATACATATGTCAGTAAAAATGTGTCATTGGGTGCTTTTATTCTTACACTCAGAAGGTACAGGGGGTGGTGCTGGGCGACCACCAGGAATCGGGGGAGGAGCAGCAAGATCCCTCGTAGGGACTAGGTTTCTGTTAGTTAACTGACACCATGCTGAGATATTGGTTCACTTACGCGCTGGAACACTGGCAGGTGCTGGAGTGGTCGCATCTTCCTCCTCCTCTTCCTCCTCTTCCTCAACCGTTCGAGGTGGCAGCGATGGGATAGGGGGTGGAGCTGGGCGAGAGACATGCTCGACCTGGTCATCTGGTCGGGCTATCTCCTCAGACTTCCTGGGACCGCCCATGCCGGGAAGAGCCATCATAGTTGGAATAGGGGGAGCAGCACGAGTTGAGGGAGAGGTCTCCTCAACCTCTTCATCAGCGGGGGCTTCGGCCTTGGGAGCCTTCTTCTTCTTTGGTGGTAGAGCACTAGGCATCGGCGAACCAAACATGCCATGGAAACCCATTCCACCACTCATCTTGGCCATTCTAGCCCGAAGCTCCTCCCTGCGCTTGACCTCCGGGTCAACATCTTCTTCCTCTACCTCTACCTCCTGCTCCTCCTCCTTCTCCGCTTCTTCCTCACTCTCATTCTGCTGTTGTGACGGAGCAGGTGCAGCAGGTTGTATGGGTAGAGTGGGTACCTTAGAGGTTCCTCGAGAGACAGCATCACTATCGTCGCGTTCCGTTACGTCATCATTGCCCTCGGTCGTATCACCAGCCCCAGACATATCCGCTTCATTTCCATCGTGAACAGGCTCTATCGCAGGTCCCTTGGACATCTTTCGACGAACCGGAGGAGGAGCGCGGTTTGGTCTAGGCTCGTCGGTGGATGTTCTTGTTCCAGAGTCCTCAGTGCTACGACGCTCCAAGACAGAGGGCTGTGGAGGAGAGGTCCCTTCAACTTCACCCAGAGCCTCGGCATGACCAATGCTGTCTCGTTTCTTCTGAGGTCGCTTGGGCTTCTCCTTCTTGGCGGAAGCTTCGGCATGTCGTTGGGCCTGTTCCATTTGTTGTTTCTGTAACAGAGCAATGCGCTCCTTTAAGCTGGTAGGTTTTGGTTGGTCAACATCGCCTTCTTGAGATTCACTCGGCACTAGGCCAGCTCGCTCTGCTTGCCCTTGAGTCTCGGCCTCTTTCTCCTTAATCTCCGGGTCCTCATCACGTCGGTAGACCTTAGCTGTAGGAGCTTGTTGAGGAGGGGGAATATAAGCATGACGACTCGGAGGAGGGGCAACGAATGGCTTCCTGATGAAACCACCACCAGATCCGGTCAGACCACTCGGCTTGAATGGAGCGATTGGCGGCGCAGCAGGTTTATTAAACGCCGCAATGCGATCCTTGAAGGAGCTGCTTGAAGGTTTATCGGAGACGGGAGGAGGACCTGGCTTAGGCTTCGGAGCTGCGGGAGGAGCAGCAGGAGCGGGGGCTGGGGCAGGGCGTTCGACGGCCTTGGGCATGACAGGAGGAGGCGCAGGAGCAGGAACGAACTCGACGGGCTTCGACGACACAGGTTCCGGAGCTGCCGGAGCTACCGGCTCGGGGACAGCATATTTCTGAACACGCTCATCAGTCTCCTCGATCTCGGGCTCGGCCTCGGGCTCAAACTCGGGGACAGGAGGAGCCTGTTGTTGCGCAGGTGGCGGTGGGGGAGGAGCAGCGACATCTTCAACGGGTTGAGTTGGCTCAGACTCCTTCTTGGGACGCGAGCGAGTCGGCCTCGGGGGAGCGGTGGGCTCGAACTTTTCGACAAAGTTGCGGGGGAAAATGCCTTCCTGCTTGACGCCATCGTCATCGACGTATTCCCCGCCGTACCAGTCGGCATCATCTTGGTCGGTAACAGTGATGACTTGGCCACTGGGGAAGTTAAGATCGTCCTCGTGAGGCGACGAGTACTCGTAGAGGGCCTTGACCCTGAACAGCGCCGCCATGGTGGAATATATATAGGAATTCCCGTGGGTTGGGAAGCTCTGTTGCAGGACAAGTCTGCCCGAGGCGGGATTGAAGCTGCTCGGGCGTTTGGCTGAGAGGTGGAGGAGGTCGACAGCTCGCTTGCTTGGACTGAGTGTGGGGCACGACAGGGGCTTCGTCAGCCCGTCGGATGAGGAGAGGCGGGAGGTGGCGGGGAGAAGAGGCGTTTGGTAGATGGAGATTGTGGAGTGACGTATCAAGAAGTGAAGAGTGTGACGATTTGTTCGCAGGCGTTCACTGCCATGAAGAAAAACGAAAACACAAAAAAAAAAAGGAAGATTGCGAGGAGGACGAGTAATCGTGGAGGCGAAAGAGGCTGTGGTTGTTCTGAGGATCATCCAGCATGGGGCTTGATGTGGTGGACGACGTCAGCGCTCCGACTCTCTGAGCAACATCCGTGACTCCATCCCACGGCTAAAAGCAGTGCAGACGCAAGGTACCTACCACCACCAAAAGGAAAAAGGCACCACACCACACTTTGGGTTTATTCCGTGTTCCGGGCAGCGCGGGAAGCTATGTTGGCTGCCTATTAAGGATGGTCCACCAGATCTCGGGCAGGCAAACGAATTCGAAGAAGACAGTGTGTTTGTCAGCGAAGACAAGATAGAATGATTACGATACTAGTGTAGGTGCTCAGGAAAGAACCGATGAGAGAGTGGTTTGTTTTGTATTGTGCTGTGAGGCTATGTTATGCTTGATAACGTGTTTCACACTACGGAGTAGTTGCTGCTGGTGGCTTTCTGGTTGTGGCTCTTGGACCCCAAAAAAGGTCCTGAGGCGCCAAATCCGATCAAAGCTGGGGCAAGGATGTCCGGCGCGCCACCTTTAACGTGGGTTGAGCATGAAGAATCTTGGTAGGGGCATGCTTCACATGCTTTAGAATCCTAATTTTGCATAGCTACCTTGTTTCACTTAATTTAAATGCAAGTACAGATTAGTTTAGCTACGGTATATCTCTCGATATCGAAGTCGACTCATTCACCGAGGTGGCTATGATTCTCAACCCATCCTATCATTACAAGTTACATGCCGGGGTCTTCCGAAGCATTCATGCATCGTTCAAATACTGAGCACTTGTCTTTGTGTCATTATAACTCGGGCTTTCGGGTTATTCAACGCACCGTGTTCCGATTTTCCCAGGAAACTTAGAAACGCGGCCCAAGCTAATTGATGGTCTGCGACAGGTAGGTGCGCCACGAGGTGGCTTGGTCAACCCAAAACGGCATGTGGCTTGCCCTGCACTCTAACTTGCGTATGCATTGTCATCATCGCCCACAAAGCTGTGGCGGCGGGGCATTTCGTTTGGAGCTGCTGCCTCGAAACTCAACCTCAATTTTTTCCTTTAACCAACAGCCAAGACTAAGTTGTCCTAAACCACCATTCTCTACATTCTGCAACTCGAAGCAGTATCGTATCAATCATGGCGACCGACCCGAAGCAGCCACCCAAGGGCATCCTCAAGAAACCCGCCCAGACACAACCCCCCGTCGATACTAAAGAAATCGCCCTTCAGCACGCCAGGATCATCCAGCATCGCAAAGATCTTGAAGCCGAAATTCTCGACAGTCTCATCCTTCTTTCAGAGTACCCTCTTGTACGAACCCCTTCTCATAGCGCGACGAACCCCGCGCCATCTGACGTTGCCGCCTTCAAAAGTCACATCCGTCTCTTCCAACCGTCCGATTACGATGACCTCATTATTGAGCGCAATGTCAACGGGCTTTGCGGCTACACATTATGTTCGCGACCACATAGAGAGATGGGTCCTGGTGGCGAGTGGAAAATTATGAGTAACGGCGACATCGTGAAAAGGAAGGATCTTGAGATGTGGTGCTCCCAGAAGTGCACTCGGTTGGCCCTCTATGTGAAGGTGCAGTTGAACGAAACAGCAGCCTGGGAACGCGCAGGCATCCCTGACATCGAGATTGAACTCTTGGACGAGGACAAGTCAGGGGAGACCGAAGCTGATAGAACAGCCCGCAAATTGGGCGAGTTGAAGCTGGAAGACCAGCGGCAAGCCGCTCGGGAGACTGCGGCCCTCGCCTTAGAACGTGGAGAACCTAACGCGCCAAAGACGGATAAAGTGAAGGTGACTCTCAGGGAGAAGGACGTCAAGCCTCCGTCACCAACCATTGGCACATCAGAAAACTACGATGATGAGCACTTGGTTGTTGAAGGTTTCAAGACCAAGCTTAAGATAGACGAAAAGTAAAATATGGTGATTACCTGTGGGCGTCGCGGCATGATGCTCAAAGTATGGACAATTTGGCGTTGGCATGGTTGAAAATTTTCGTACATAAAAGGAAAGCAAGCAAAGATACCCAAAAGAAGAACAAGATATCCAGCTGCCCGTACGAAATGGCGAACGGCACAGAAGGCTCCCTTTTCTTGAGAGCTCTAAACTGGCCTTGATCAACCTGACAAGGTCACGTTCACTGCAGAGAAGAGAACAAAATTGGCGATCAAGCGTCATCTCCAGAGACATCTGAGAGAATCGGCGACACCTTGGGGGTTTGAAGATCTTTCTTTGAGACCTATATACTCACTGTCCTAAGACGCCAAGTTGCCAAACCCTGTGAAATGCCGTACACCCATGATCCCAAAATAATCATTTTTTTAATCACGTCGGCGGTCGCCGTATCGTCGGTTGCCACGCTCGGGAACCTGGTTTTGAGAGACCTGGATGACGTTGACGGGAATAGAGTCGAACTAGGTATTGAGTTAGTTTGGGGGTTTCAGTAGAGGGACCGAGGTTAGAACATACGCCAAGGTGCTTGAGGAGGTCCTTGGTCTCGCCATCGACGTCGAGCTGGCCGCTCTCGGAGTTCTGGGTGAAGTCGAGAGCAGAAACCTCGGGAACATACTGATCCTTGCGCTCACGCTCCTCTTCTTGGAGCTTGAAAGAGATACCACGGACGGGGCCGCGCTGAATACGCTTCATAAGATGGGTGGTATAACCGGCAATCTGAAAAAAATTACACCGGGTTAGTTAACTGAAATTTCGATGTTTCGTCGCATCGGGTCTTGTGCTAACCTTGTTGCGAAGGCGCTTCGAGGCAATAATAGCGATCTCATCGCAGACACGCTTGTTGGTCTCGAAGTCGAGGGTGAGCTTGGGGTAGTACCGCTCAATGATGACCTTGGCGGACTTCTTGACAGTCTTGGTACGGACGCGACCCATTTTGGCGGTATTGGACTGGTGATCGTTGGGTGATGGGTTGTGAGAGAGTCGCTCGAGAAAACGCACCAAAGTCAGGAAAATTGGCGTTGAGTGGTGGGGACTAAACGATTAGGGCTGCGAAATTTACCTCACGTGTATTATCACGTGCAAGAAACTAAGTCCCCCGTAGCCCCGCTTTCATCCAACTCAGTACCATTGGTCAATTAATGGCATGAATCAATCTTCAGCAATTGGTTTTTCAAGGATTGCGGGAAAGCATCGTAGATGTTTTATCAGGGAATCCCTGGTTCAATTCTGCTTTCAATTCTACTTGTACAGGTTGGTACATAATTCCTCTAGTACACGGGAGATAGACGCCATCAATATACATCACGCTCGTGTCTCCTTATCGACTTAAACGAACCCCTCATTGCTACCGATGAGGGCTGCAACTCCACCAGCTGTCCACGATGTCTTTTCTTTAGGCTCTAGGAGTCCTAGAGGAATCGCCAAGAACCTCATCAGCAACCGTATCCATCCTCCAAGGATCAGCCTCCACATTCTCCTTCTTTTTAGGAGTCTGACGCTGCTGATCAATGTAAACCTTCTCCCGGCCCTGGGCCTCCTTGGCAATGAGCTGGGACTCAGGGTCGGATTCCCGGAGTTGCAGCACAACCTTTCCGCTAGGGTCAATGCTAGCGGTCTGGGGGTCGACATAGGCCTTGGCACCACCGTAGGTGGTGGTGTCTAGATGTTGAATTCCAGCAAGCATTCTCTTGTGGGGATTAATTCGGTTGCGGTTGGGTCTTGTGTTGAACTCGTTGTCACCCGCGGGTGCATCAGCAACGAAACCGCCGACACCCAACTTAGCAGGAGACGGGCCAGACCTGGGGTATACGACTCGGGACATGACAGGGGTATGCCGTGCTTGGGGTCCGTAGACCGGGTGGTTCTCCATAAACGAGTTCGTCCTCAAGTAACCAATGCCAGCAGAGGGATGGCTTGGAGGAGGACCAGTCTTTCCGTAAGGGCTCTCGGCGGCAGCGTTCTCCCCCGTATTCAAAAAGGTCTGGATGATGCCAACGGGCTGACCCAGAGGTGCCAAGTCCAAAAACTTGGACACTAGCCCATAGAGTGCTGCGCGGTCATTACGCAGAGACCGCACATATTGGGAGAGCTCTTCCTCGCTGAGTTTCTGAGACTCAATCGTAGCAGGGGGAGTAAGGCCCTTCTCCTTGGCCTCGGCAGCTAGACGAGCACTCTTGTCGGCAGCGAGCTTTTCCTTGAGGATTTCGCGGAACTCTGCACGCCTGGGTCGCACCTGCTTCTTCAGGTAATCAAGGAACTCTCCCTCTGTCATCCTCGCTAGCCAAGGGCCCTTGAACTTCCATCGCTTGACGTCGGCCTTCCCCTGGCGAGTGTCTGTGAAGTCCATATCCTCCTCGAACACGGATTTGCGCCACGAATTGACTTGAGATGGCGATCCTCGCTCTGTCATCTTGGGGATGGAGAGTGCGATCTTGAGCTCCTGAAACTTCTCGAGGGACAAGGTGTGGTCGGCCGCGGACGCGAAGTCGGTAACGCTCTCGATGGAGTCAACCTGCTTAACGCGGATCAAGGGAGTAGATGTTGTCATGGTGGACTTGAGAGGGAAAGGTCGTTTGAAGCCCCAGTCACCCTTCTCTCGGGAGGAGAGGGGTGAGGTGATGGATTGAGACTGGGGGTACTGTCGTGTCATCGTAGGGGACTTATGGTCGCCAATATGCAAGTTCGTCGACGGGGGTTCGCGTAGGGGTTTGGGAACTGAGAACATGCGAGATGATCTCAGCAGCGCCCCTCCGGGTGACACGTTCGAGGGCGCCATAGCGACGGTGAGAGCTGTTGGCGAGCTCAATTGCTTGATAGCTTCGTTGGGATGATCGTCAGCTTGAGGCAGAACGAGGAAAATTCACCTGTGAAGCTCAAGCGGGATCTGCCGGTGATGACCCGGGCGAGTTTCATTGGTTGAATTGGCCCCGGTGAGGTGGACGTCCAGGGCTATTGAGAGCGCTAGGCCCACTGAAATTACCAACTGCTCTTTTGACTCTGCGACGCATTTACTTTGAATCAACGACCGCTCTCACGTAGCTTTAGTCTTGTACAGTGGTGTTGAGACTAAGAAGGATATTTCTCAACTCTAGATTGTGAGAAATGCAAGCAGTCAAGAGAATGGCGACATCGTCAAATATCTATTCCGCACCAGCCCTGACCTTTGAGCTTATTGCGAAATGCTCTGTGAGTCTTCCTCTAAGTCTTTCGAACACCTTCTTACTGCCTTCGTCAATGAACAAGTCTGACATATTCCATTGCAAGATAGACAACCAGAGCACGTGCTTCTATATTGACTTTGCCTCATGGACCGGTTCAACTTCCCATGTTTATGCCTGTAGCAACCCAAGCATCTCTGAAGGGTCTTACTCCTGAGCAGCTTGAAGAGACAGGCTGTCGTCTGTGTTTGAACAACACATACCATCTTGGTTTAAAACCAGGCCAGGAGGTGCTTGATGTCGTTGGAGGGGCACATAATTTGCAAGGATGGAACCACAACATTTTAACTGACAGCGGAGGGTAAGATATCATTGCACGAATAGCTTTTTAGGTTGACTAACTCATTGTATCAGCTTCCAAATGGTTAGTCTTCTCAAGCTCGCAACGATCACAGAAGAAGGCGTAGAGTTCCTGAGCCCTCATGATGGCTCGCCTATGCTTCTCACACCCGAGCATTCGATGTCATTACAAAACAGTATCGGTAGCGACATCATGATGCAGCTCGATGACGTACTCGTCACCACCTCTCCAGATAAGATTCGTATGCGCGAGGCTATGGAGCGCAGCGTGCGATGGCTTGATAGATGTATCACCGCGCATAAGAAACCTGACACACAGAATCTATTCTGTATCATCCAGGGCGGTTTGGACCTCGAGATGCGTCGGGAGTGCTGCAGGGAAATGCTGGCACGCGACACCCCTGGAATCGCCATTGGCGGACTCAGCGGCGGAGAAGCCAAAGTTGATTATTGTCGGGTCGTGGAAGCATGCACAGCACTTTTACCTGATCTAAAGCCTCGCTATGTCATGGGTATTGGATATCCTGAAGACTTGGTCGTCAGTGTTGCGCTTGGAGCCGACATGTTCGACTGCGTGTGGCCTACTCGCACCGCGCGATTCGGAAATGCGATTACCAAACACGGTGTCTTAAACATTCGCAACAAAAAGTACGCTGACGACTTTGGTCCCATCGAGGACGGGTGTGGCTGCATGTGCTGCAGGTCCAAAGCTGACGGAGGTATGGGCATAAGCCGAGCCTTTGTGCACCACAACGCTAGCAAGGAGACAGTGGCGGCTCATCTTCTGACGATTCACAACGTCTGGTACCAACTAAACCTCATGCGGGAGGCGCGCCAAGCTATTATCGAAGATCAATTCCCAGCATACGTACGACAATTCTTTGCTCGGCTATATCCCGAGAAGAAAGACTATCCAGAATGGGCAGTAGGCGCGTTGAAAAGTGTTGGCCTAGACTTAATTTCGGAGTCAAACTAGAAATAAAACCAGGCAACATACATGCTCGCCAAATTTCATAAAAGGCGCCTTATTATCTGGGATATCATATGCATTTCTATTTTCGGGTCACCCTTATAATACTCCAAATTGGGTTATGTATGCGTGTAGTTCGCTATCAAAAATGAGTTCATTAACATCCCAATCAATCATTAACCATACATAATGTCTGGGATCAATTAATCCAAGAACTAAATCCCAAATCTTCCATGCATCTGCCATAGCTAATTAGTCGCTCATAACCGGCTTACAGAGCAATAGCAAGGGCGAGAACGACCGCGAGGAAAGCACCGCAAGAGCCAACATGGAGAGAACCGGCACCGTTTCCACTATCCTTGGAGCTGCCAGTCTCGGTGGGCTGGACGGTGACGGTAACAGCTCCAGTATCGCTGTTGCCAGAGTCAGACTCGGAGGTGGAATCGGCGCTGCTATCGGTGACACTGGCGGAGCTAGAGTCGGAGGTGGCGGTGGCCTGGTCGCAAACGTCGCTGAAGCGCTCACAGAAGGTGGCGAAGGTCTTGGCGACTGAGAGGTGTTAGTTGACCCATACGACTTTCAATCTTGAGGGAATGGAAACATACCAGGGTAAGCAGTCTTGGGGTCGCCAGTTTTGGCCCAGTCGGCGCAAGTGCTGGCGTACTGGTCTATAGCATCGGTCCAGCTAAGAGTACCATGCTCAGTTTGGCAGCTAATTCCATGTCAGCGTATTCA
Source organism: Mariannaea elegans (assembly GCA_930272665.1). Lineage (NCBI taxonomy): Eukaryota > Fungi > Ascomycota > Sordariomycetes > Hypocreales > Nectriaceae > Mariannaea > Mariannaea elegans. Next base: position 213,970 of record CAKNEU010000026.1, read on the forward strand.
AGTCTTCATCGCGATCTGCAGTTCGCGAATATTGGACCCGTCTCGGCGCAATTGGGCTCGCGACTTACCAGTAGCAAAGAGCCTGCTCCGTGAATGGAAGGTCAGTGAAGCCATCAATCTTGTTGGTGCAAGAGGTGAAGACATCAATCATCTCCGAACAAGCCTCAGCATAGGTCTGCTCAGCAGAAAAGCTGGTGGTCGAAGCGAAGGAGAATTCGTCGCTTGTCGTGGCTGAGCTAGTGAAGATGTTGTCGCTCTCAGTTGAGCTAGGGGAGTGAGAGCCGGCATTGCACAGGTCCGCAGCGTTACAAGCACTATACAGAACACTGTAGGCTAAGAAAGAACGACATGTTAGCAAAGACTCGTTTACTGGGTTCAGTTAGTAATTGGTTTACTTACCAGAGTAAGAATCACTGTAAGTAGCACCACCCTCGTCGGAGAGGTAGGAGGAGCAGGCCGAGTAAAGAGGATAGACGGGGGTGGCAGAAACGCAGCAAGCACAGGCGAGGACTGCACTAAGATCAGCAGTAGCAAGAGCATCAGAGCCACCAAGCTCAGTAACACACTGATCAACGTAGTCGGCGACAACAGAGCAGGTAGTGTATTCGGGGTCGTTGATGTTAATGGCCGCAACACCAAGCACCTCAGGGCCGACGGTCAGCTGCGCAGCAACGGTGCTGGCAGAGATGATGGAGAAGATAGCACCCTTCATTGTGTACTAGGTTGTCTACTCGGACGACGAGTTTGAACTGGATTTGTCTCTGGGACTTGGTGTGACAGGAAACGCAAGCACCCAGCAAGATGAAGCAGATAGAGAAACAAAAGAAAGCTCTCTTGAAATCAAGCGGACGGGACCAGGATAATAACGCCCATGGCCCAAGAGAGAAAAAACAAACGGCTGCAGCTACTCCATCAAGCAACATTTTAGATTCTAGGCGCCGCCCCAGCAAACGGCGCCATAATTAGCTGACGCCCCATGCCCCCATCTCCATTGACTCCTACGGAGTACTCTACCGCAGGGGTAAGTAAAGCCCGTGGAGCATGTACACCGTACTAAAATAACAGGGGATTCAACATACTATAGGCTCTCTCTGCCGCCAAGCTTCTTCCACAAAGCTCTTTAGACGAGCATAACTTCGTCTTTCCTCAAGACCTTACTTATCCTTAATAATCCCTTATCCATCATAACCAAAAAGGGTTAGGCTGAAGCTAAGAGGTACTTGACAAGGGGGCTTTACTTTTGTACGGTACCATAGTACAGCAAAAAACAAGGGTCGGCTCATCGGAGCTACTCAGGGCATGACGCTAGAAACTGCAGGGCCAAATTAGCTCGGGGCCAAGCACTCGCGAGGCAGAGTTGTTGAAGTCGGCCAATTATGGCTATCGTTTTCGTGCGGCTGAGGCGATGCTACCCCCGCACAACCTGGACAGCGTGCGACCTAATCCCAAGCGAGAAGCAGCCAAGAAGTCTGGATATTGAAGAGGGATCAGCTGGACCTAAAGCCCGCTTCCCGAGATGAGTCGCTTGGAACGCCAAACGGCGTTCGGTGGCACCGATAATGCCAGGGCCACACCCTCCGAGATGGTTCTCTCGGGTTCAGCTTCATGTCCCCGCAAGGTCTATTTGAATGGGTGTGAAGGCAGCATGCACGATGGGCGTTGCCGAGACCTTCCCGTAAAGAAGTGCTTGCATTTTGCTGCTGTGCAACACACTCACACGTTTTTACGATCATTTCATGATCAGGCTGTGGTCACTATCGATTATTAGACAGGCACAAACTCTCAGCTACTCGCCAACCAACCTCCGCGGTCTGAAAAGCGATATTCCTATCGGCGCATTCCCAATTCGCACTTACATAGCAGCACAGCCCCGTGGGGGTTTTCATGTTCGCATTCTCGAAAGATCCATATAGGCAGAGTTTTGACTATTTGCAAGTTCTTTCATACTCCTTGGTCCAACTATAAATACACAATCAATACCAAAACTGAACGGTTTATTCTCATCCCATTGTAAACATCCACACAAACTTTGTTTCTGCACTTCAAAGCCACTGAATATTTGCGATGAACAATGATTGAACGGCTGCAAGTGCGTCCGCCAGACTCAAGTCTGCCAGGGGTGCATGAGATGTCTCCCCGAGACCTAATGACGGAGTCTTCGGAGGGCTAGTCACACATGCTAACCGTTTTTGATGGGCCTTCCACCCTCCACTTACTCGATACAGCCTTTCCTACTCCGCAATGGTTGATAGACCATCATAGTCGTGGCAACAAGCCTGCGCCGCCAGTTAGGAAAAATGACCCCGCTCCCAGATCCTTCGGTAGGGACTCGCCCACGTTAAAAGGTCGCCAACTCAGAGACGCAACGCTCAGCAGATGTTTAGGGTGGTTGAAACGGAATGGCCACAAGAGTGGGCTGCAAAGTTTCCTCTAAAATGCGTCGTGCCAGGACTCGGACAACGGGAGTCCAGAGCCTCGACCTGAGTCTAGTTCTGGCCGAAGCAATTGGGTTAGAGATGTCCGTATACCAGCACCTCGTTACCAAGGCTCTCCCCTCAGTGAGCCGGTCAACAAAGAATTGGCTCTACCTGGCCCTGATTCTGAAAGTCGAGACCCTTGTCTAGGCCTGCATCCCTTGCAACATCCATCGACCTTGCAGTCTTGACACAGGACCGACGCACGGACGAGCCACTTGGTGTGTGAATGCCGGTACGTTGCCACGCAGCATTTCCTCCGCTGTTTCGTTGCTTTTCCAATAATGAATCGATCCCCGAGTTTTCTTCAGCGAAATACTGCCGAAAAACGTGGCCTAGCTAAGTGGTGTCTCACCCTGAGTCGTGTCTCTGGGGTCCGTGGAGCAGCTCGTCCGCTTGGTAAAATCTCCGCCACCCATCCGCCGGAAAGGAACCGCAGAGTCGACCAAGGTGGAAAATACTTCGGTCTTAGAAGCAACTTATCGTTTATTAAGTGCGCTGTCTGCCGATTCGATTATGTTAGAAGGATCCCAGATGCAAGGAAGAAGAGTCATCTCAACAGGAGGGCAAAAGCACCTCCGCGTTCCCACCAAAGGATCGAACGTCACCCTTCTCTTAAATGAGGCAGAATCATCAGCTGGGGGATTTAAAGTAGCGGAATAAGCGTAAGGTTGCCGAAACGATATCAGGCCCACTCTACTTCGTGCTCTCCCTGAGCTGTTGCCCGCTCTTCGCCTTGTGCATCAACTATACCCTTTTCAGTAGTAGATTATACTGTACATTATTTTTCCTCTTTTTCCAACCAAAAAGTCAGATACCAGCCTAAATTATTCGGGTGAAAAGTAGACATTTAATATTTTTATTGGCTAGGTACATATTGCAGCTCGAAATGTGTACGACCGCACGGCAGCTTCTAAAAGAGCTACCAACTCCGGCGAAAAAGAAAAAAAAAACCTCCTCAGCATCATGCACAGGCCGAATAACGACTGCAGCCAAATGATAGTAGTGGGCCCTGAATCAGACGGTAATTTTCCTAGTGTGGGCAGCACTGTAACTAACTGATAGGATGCCTGATAAGCCACTCAAAATCAACGTCACCACGCCGACCAAATCTTTGTGTACTCTGGTCACGTGATACTATGTCACGACGCGCTTTATCCCTTGGAACGCGATCAGGGGCTGGTGCAGATGGAGGGGCGTGATAACTAGTACCATACCTACGTAGTTGTAAGCAACGACGTCACGATATACCACATTCATCCAAGTGCTTTACCAGCAAACAGAATCCAAAAACGAACAAGGGCAGTTCTATCGCCTCAAGTAGCAGTAAGCTACTACGACTCTATTTTCACTTGGACCCGCTGCTTGTCTCATGAGTCTTGTCGATTGCCCATGGCACCTCCATCGCCGTTGCCCCTGCGGCGACAGTCGTCAATAAACAGAATGAACGACGACGAGTTGACCCGCTCCCTCAACAAGCTCTCAATCTCTACTTCTCCTGCTCGTGCGCCAAGTTCATCTCATCTCTCTGAACCAACTACCCCTTTCAGAAGCACTGGCCGCCGCGCATCTCACTCCCCGCGACTTCCTTCCCGCAGCCCTTCCAATGGACGAGACTCTCGATCTGCGACCCCGACTCTTCTTCGGAAGGCGTCCATGAATTCACTGCGCTCATCAAACGGTGTCGGGTCCGGCGCGACTCCAACCCGGCGTGCGAGCACCGCAAATATCATGTCACCAACCCCCAAGGGCTCGCCTGTAACCACTCCGCCTATTCCAGAGAAGCCCCGTCCAACTGCCAGCTCCATTGCCAACAATTTCTTCAAGGCTGAGTTGGAGGCGCATCACGGATCTGTTGCCACCCGTCAGACTGGAACTATTGTTATTCTTCACGATTCCGTCTATGGCCACCGATTCTCGCGACCCCGGACCTCGCGGGCCGCTCTCAGCACCATTGTTGAACGTCCAGAGCGAGTCAAGGCCGCCGTGCTTGGTGCCTGCATGGCATATGTGCGACTTGGTGGACGTCATTCTGAAGGCACCAATCCTGTCCACCCCAAATTGGATGTTCACGATCTTCCAACCATTCCCTTCCGGATTCAGAAGACAACGAGAAAACTGTCCCTACTATCACAGACTGTCACCAATGTGCATGGAACCAAATGGATGGAGGAGCTCAGGATGATGTGTGAAGCTGCGGAGTCGAAGCTGGCAATGGGGGGCAAAGAGTTGCAGAGGCCGGATATGAACAGAGCCGCCAGTGGCCCCCCACCAAAATTTCACGAGGGAGATCTCTATCTTTGCGCAGAGTCTCTCGATGCAATGGAAGGTGCTCTTGGGGCTGTATGTGAGGCTATCGACACCGTTTTTGGTCCTGGTCCTCGGAGAGCCTTTGTCGCGGTGAGACCTCCAGGCCATCACTGTTCTGCATCCTATCCTTCAGGCTTTTGTTGGGTCAATAATGTTCATGTTGGCATTATGCATGCTGTTCTCAACCATGGTCTTACCCACGCTGCCATCATTGATTTTGATTTACACCACGGTGATGGTTCACAAGCAATCACCTGGGAACACAATACTCGAGCCAACAATGCTGCGAAGAATGCTGCTGCTTGGAAGAAGTCATCGATTGGCTACTTCAGTCTACACGATATCAATTCGTACCCCTGCGAACAAGGCGATGAAGAGAAGGTTAGGAGCGCCAGTATCTGCATCGACAACGCACATGGTCAGACTGTCTGGAATGTTCATCTTCAGTCGTGGAAGACGGAGGCGGAGTTCTGGAAGCTGTACGAGTCCAAGTACATCATTCTATTAGACAAGGTCCGAAGCTACCTCCAAAGCCAGGCAGAGAGGCTCAAGCTTGCCAACCTTCCCCCGAAAGCCGCCATCTTCTTTTCTGCAGGTTTTGATGCCAGTGAGTGGGAAAGTGCGGGAATGCAACGCCATCAAGTCAACGTACCAACCGAGTTTTATGCTCGCATTGCCCAGGATGTCATCAAGCTCGCAAGTGAAGAAGGTCTTCACATCGATGGTCGAATCATAAGCGTAATGGAAGGGGGTTATAGTGACAGAGCCATCTCCTCTGGTGTCTTTAGTCATCTAAGCGGTCTTGCTGGTGATCAGTGTGGAGATCAAGTGGTTCATTCTACTGGATGCCTTGGATACGAGATGGGTCAAAGAATTGGCGTTGTCCCTGAGCAAGAGGAAACGGAAATGGATCTGAAGCCGTCATTGGACTCAGTTCATAATTTCGATCCATCTTGGTGGTCCAGCGCGAAGCTGGACGAGCTTGAGGCGCTCATGGCTCCTCCCCCTCCTGTTCCCGTGAGGAAAGCAAGCGTCAGTTCCTCAACATACTTCTCGCCGACTCAGGCTTCAACTGCTAAGGTTGTCGAACCTCTTCGGGTGCGCCGTAGTCTCTCAAATCTCGGATCACACTCGAGGCCTCCATCACCACCTCCCCCTGTGGTACCATGGTCAGTAGCCACTCATGAGCTCAGTAAGCTACTTATTCCTTCCGATCGCCAAACGGAGAGTTGCAGGCCCGAAGACTTGAACGCAGAGGCAACACGTGCCAGGAGAGATCGTCAATCAATTCTCACGGGTGTACCTCCAGTTCCTCCAGCCCAGGCAGTTTCACAGCCAACATCGCGGATGGCACTTCGTGAGAGAAGAGCAAAGCCAGTACCCCCTGCCACTGAACAAAGCAAAGACAAGGCATCCAGAGGTCGTAGAAAGACGGTTGCTACTCCATTGCCCACAGATAAGGTAAGTTCCAGGCCAATCCAATCCAGACTAATTCGCTCGGATCTAATTTGGACATAGGCTTCTGCTGCCGCGAGTACTCAGTCAGCGAGGAGAGCCAATCGACGTGTTAGTGAGACGCCCGCGCTACTCAGTTCTCGCGAATCGCCAACCCTTCCCGCTGGTAATGTCACTGTCGTGCCTGAAGCATCTGCAAGCACAGATACTGCCCCATCAATGACTTCCCGAGCCCCTGTTGGGGGCCCTCTGGCTATGAAGAAGACCCGTACAACCACGGCCAAGAAAGAACCAGCTCATAAAGCACCTCGGGCTCCCAAGAAGACCACAGCTACAGCCAGTAGTTCAAAATCTACTACCACGAATGTGCAAAGGGGGAAATCTCCTGCCAAAGCAGGTCAGCCCGACAAAGCAGGCAACGATATCGACAAGATAACTTCGGGCATGAAGAAGATTCGCATCAATCTCATTACGCAATCTCAGAAGAATGCGAGAGAAAAAGCACGAGTTGAATCTGAGGAGGCTACCTCTACCCCTGCTTCCGGCTCTGTCACTCCAGCGACTCAAGTGGAAACAAAGGAACCTACGCTTCCCGCTATGCAGCCATCATGTATCACGCCCAGCCCCGAGCCAACAACTTCCCACACCGATGAGGGTGACATTTCTCCCAAACAGTCGTTACCTCCTGATCCTCGGGTCCCTACACCGTCTACTACCATTTCCTCAAGTGGGATATCCACGCCATTCCAAGAACACGACCCTTTCAGTCTGCCAGATGCGCAACAAATTATCATCCCATCTAGCTCTCCCTCCGTTCCCTCGGTCGCCGTTCAACCCGGTGGTAATACCCCTGATGTCTTTGTCCCTTACCAGCCAGAGGGTCCTGCACCTGTTTCCCTCACTCAGCAAGACCCCCTGAAATGGCTTCCTCCCAACGCCCCAACCCCATCTGCTATCACTCCTGCTGCGACGCCTAGTCCTGTCAAGAAGCAAAACAATCTTTTCCAATATACTTCTGGAATTCCCTTCGCACCCCGTCCACACCAGTCGGCTTCCAAAACAGACGTCCCACATGAGGTAGAACTCACAAAGCTGGAACCATCTCTCCAGCCCTCGGTCGAAGGCGCTCCCACCTCGCCCCAGAAGCAAGACTAGCCATCTCGCTTTCGGCCATCGTCCATTTTTGCAAAGGGAAGAGGAAAATCAAAAGGATACCCAGATTTCTAATACGTCGTTTGGAGTCTGGATTTAAAATGGATCTTGCCATCGATGTCATACTTTTGCTGTAATCAAGTTGTCATAGGTTTTATCCGCCAACTCATTTATTTCGTTGCCCCTGGGGTGTGTTATCCATAGTTATCTGGATGCTGGGTCGACTCCATAGCATGATACCCTTTAATACTTATCCTAGCGTCACATCTTGTCAGGCCTAGGTGTTCTTTATCTTCTAGTTCAATGCTGAATTTTGTCCCTTCTTCCGAGTTACCCATCCAACTCTGTGTGCTTTGCGAGATCAGAAGTTCAAGCCTCTATTGGTGACGATAAGATTGAAGTTGAGAAACCATCACCATTTGCGTCAGCTCATACGCGATCTTCAACCTCTACACCCTTTCATATCTGCCACCAGATATCTTCAGGCATTAATACATTTGTCAAAGCTTTTACTCGGTCTCTTCTACCCTTATAACATGCCGGGCCGAGTTCCGTAGAGTCTGACTGTCACAATCCGTCTCCCCCACCCTTTACTCGTGCCGCACCGCATAATCCGTATCTGGGAGGTACAAATGACGATCGGCCCCCTCTTTGGTCAGTACCACCATGCGAATGACACCACCTGAGCTACCATCCCACTTGATGGCTTCCCTCAACGCTCCCTTGACGAAGTCGACCGCATCGGCTTCCTCCATTCCCTCTCTCCAGTTCGCATCGCAGTAACCATAAATGTACGTGGAACCCGAACCGCCAATGGCGTAAGCTTGCTTGTGAAGGGAACCGCCCAGAGGGATCGAGTAGACTTGTCCGCCGAATCGCTCATCCCATCCAGCGATGATCAGTCCAGCGCTGTTTAATAGCTTGTTAGTTGCTATGTCGACTAAGTAACGAAGCTAGGCATGTGCCACTTACGACAAACGATCCTTGTTAGCATAGCAGATCTCTTGGAAGATAGAAGCGGCAGTCTGGGTCATGGGAGGCTTTCCGTTCTGCATAGCGAACAGGCCAAGTTGATATTGGACAATGTCAGCCACAGCCTGGGTATCGGCGGCCGAGCCGGATCGGCAGCACCAGATGGTGTCGTGTACTCTCGTCAACTTGTCTGTCACTCGGTTCGCGATGTATGATCCAGTCGTGGTTCGTGAATCGGCACCTGATATTATTAGCAAATCTTCCCTCAACAACGCAGATTGGTCTGCATACCCAAAATAACTCCATCCTTGAAAGTTACCGCCATACTGCAGTTATGTTAGGCTATGTGTCGTCATAAACATGGGGGAGCATTGCATACATCGAGGTACCCAGACTGCCCAACTGTTAGCGATCATTCAAGCTAGGAGGAGCATCACAGAACACTCACTTGACCTCGCCCTTCTTCAGCCGATCCATATCAACATGGATTCCATCTATAATCATTCCGTGAGCTTGCATATCGGCCTCTGAGCCTGTAGGCCAGGGAGCTTCCCACTTACCCTCGTTCAACACTCCAGCGTTGCCGAATTCCATAATGGCGGGTCGTGAAGTTGCTATTTGTTCGGGGAGTTCAATAAAGTATTTATCAACAGATTAAGATGAGGGTTGAGAGGTGTTTCGTTGTCGTCGTTTGTCGCTTGGGGAAGGCTGGAGCTTATGATGAGCTCAAGGCAGCTCTGAACGCGCAGCCGCGCCACGACCCGCACTGATATCACGTGCTTTGTCACGTGCATGTTCCGACGGCTGCCAAAGTTAAGGGGTTCTGCAAAGGGCACTCTTGTACGGAGTAATAATCGAAAAGTATGAAAGTAAATTGGTTTTTATCTTATTTTTAATTATCAAGTCATTAATCTATTTCGACATCATTCTGTCATTCGTGGTATTGGTCCATGGCGAAATGCTACCGCAAGAGGATAGATGCGCTTGATTCAGACACGTCGCCCGGTTCATACTAGACAACCTGTTCCCGCCAAAGCCAGCTTTGATTCCTATCAAAACGCCATCTATCCAATCAAATATTGTACACAGCTTCTTAGTGCTCGTGGGGCCGTTGGGCAGGCTTCTCGGCTTGCGTGGATTCGACGCTCTTCTTGGTTTCCTCGCCTCCTTCTTCAGTTCCCTTTTTCTTCTCATCACCACACCCGCAGTCGTAAAAGTCGCCGATCTTGGTGCAGTCAAACATGGGCTTGTGAACTCTCTCGTTGACAAGATTGTGCATGAAGCAAAGCCAACCCGCAGCGGCGTTGCGACTGCTGGTCTGGGGAGGATATTGGGCTAGGATTCCGCGGAAGTGCTTGGCGCATTGGCCGCAGGGATATAGACGGGCGAAAAGGTGCATGAAGGTATCGAGGGCCATGCGATCTTCTTTGGAGGGCTTTTCGGGGAAGCGAGCCATCATCGTGTGGAGGAACTTCCACGTGGCATGACCAAGCTCAGCCCTATGAAGGAGGATAGTTAGCAGCTGAAATATTCGGGCGAGGGAGTTCAATGAGCCTACTTGAGGGTCGCATTCTCCAGTTTAGGAGCGATGGACTCGCCATCAAGAAATCCGTCGGGAAGAGCGCCGATGTCGACAGAAAAGTCGGATCTCTCGCTCTCCTTCAGGGGCTCGCCTGTGACAGGCTTCCCGAAACCTGGGATTGGCGCACTACGCGACGGCCCGGAGAAGAAATAAGACAGAGTGCAAAAGGCCACGAGGACCAAGACAAAGGTCAATGTGAGATGCTGTCGACGCGCCATTGTGTATATCAGTGAGTGTAATGGAGGACGGTCCTCCGTTGCTGTGTGGAGGAAGGGTTCATGATTTCCATCGGTCAGAATCGAAGGCCTGCGCTGTCCTACGTTCCAGAAGGGGCGACACCCGCTGTATCAGGCGAGGCTCTGTAAGGCAAGGGTTGGCAGCGCCAATAGCGTGGATCCAAGGTCAATAGCTTGGCTAGCTTTAGGCGAATGAATGCGGAGCGAGTGGGTTCGAGTTTGTGTTTTCTTGAGCATGTGGGGCCGTCCGTCGCCGGATCCGATACGGGTGGATCCGCCCGGACAAGCCCGATCTTTGTTGATGCATCATGAGACTCTTCTGTCCAAAGTTTGCTTCATGTAGGGCGTCATTCATACTACAGCCTCGCGGGGCTACTTCTCCATATAACTGCTCGCTTTCAGGTCCCCTCCGATACCGTTCGATCGTTACCAACGAGCTGTTCAACAACGACCGCGAACGAGCCTTGACCTAGCTCCATTTAGATACCCTATAGTATTTGCGGTTCTCCTCCACTATAATCGATTTAAACTTACCCATTGATAAGGAATTATGTTTAGAGGTACTTTGAAGTTGCATGCGATACTATTGTCCCGCTGATCTATAACTCGTTCCTTTGACAATCTATAGTGTAATCATACTAAAGTAAGACTTCCCAGAGTGCGGATCAGTATATCTAACAAGTGAACACAGCAAAGCTTAACGTCCACAATAACCATGAGAAACGCAACATTCAACAACAGACGCGACAGTGGCTAATCTTTATGATAGTTGCATGGCAGCGGAGGGCTTGGGTAGTCAGGGCTCCTACTAATGTATCGCGCATCATAAATTTATTTCGCAGTTAACATAAGAACAAGGCTGCCATATATGAGGGAACCTAGGCGGCATCTGGGCTTGTATTTCGCTTGTTCTAGGCGGTTTCCACGTTGATCTAACGTGTGTTGAGAAGTTAGGATAGATAGATATAGAGTTATTAAAATGCCGGTGCCGTTCCATCCTGGTTATAGTCAAAGAATACACCTAATTCAACCATTCTGAACCAGGTCCAACATTCTCTAACGTCACGCAACATTTAGTTATTCTGAGCTACCCTGGAACCCGAAAACTCACATTGTCTTTCATCAGCCGTGGAAATTCATTCTATAAACACGTTGTAAGAGAAAGACATATATGGTATTCAATCATCACTATCTATAACATGCTCTCATGCTTCACTGCAATTAATGGCTACCAAGACCACCGCAACGAAACGTGCATGATTAAACGTCTTCGCAGTGCCGTCCTCGTCTTGTGATACTCAACTGTGAGCTGATGCGTTGCTCTCTCGCGTTAATATTGCAATGCACTGGCAAGGAAGGAGTTTGCTGAATACCCTATACTGAGTGCGGCTTGACAATTCTGGGTTCGAAGTTTGAGAACAGAGCAACTGGAAATGAGCATGGTACGCATAGATGTGGGCATTTGAATTTTTTAAAAATCTCAAGAGTGTCGAGAGATGGGACTTAAAGGTCTGTCAACACACCACTCTAGCCACTTATTGCCTGCATGGTATCTCCTGCTAGAGGCGTGGAAGTTCCTTCGTTGCCACACTGCGACGACCACAGCTCAAGAGAGTGAGAAGCTTTTAGTTGTACAAACTTAACGGTACTCATGTTTCACGAGAATACTTGGATGAGCAAGACCTCCCGTAAGTCATAGCCTTGCATCAAGTGTGCCATGGCTCAAAGACGACACTACTCCAAAATGGACGGCAACTCGTCAAAGAGGAGTAAGTATGGAGACAAACAAAGATGCCAAAAGACCGGCTGCGATAAATACACAAGGAACAAAGGCGAGAGTCATCGAGTTACATATCTTTAAATGGCACCGTTGCTGGGAGGGTACGTAATTGTCGTGACTGAAACCATGAGTGGCATGAACTCGATGATTTCCCAACTACAAAACCATCTTCCGTCTCGACTAGAATCCCACGAACGTGTATGGCCAACTAAAGGCTCAGATTGCCCTAAATTATCTATAGAGCTGAGTTAAACAGGAAAAAGTCTACTGATGAGGCATTACTAAAAAAAACCTTGGTCAATGCGAAAGCAAGACGAAGACTGAGTAGCAGCTTGTAAGTTAAACCTGTTACCACACCAATGTTCTCAACCTCCTAGCGCTCCATCACAAATTATTCCTTAAAGGCTATTGGTAAAAAAACTCGGGGCTGTGACATTGATGATCCATCCCAATGCATCGCCTCAACCATCACGTTCCAACACCGCCATCGCCTGTCAGTCTCCTCCTCCCCCGCCGCGTAAGGGAATTCAATATTGGAGTCATCGGAGGGGCGATGACCCTCACAGGGTCATCATTCCAGTAAAGAGGGGAAGAACAAAGGGATTGAGTCTCACTCTGCTACGTCTGTGACGTATTGAATTCCGTAGACATGAATGTGGGACAGGCGTGATGGGTGTGGGAATAGGTGGTGGGAATCACTAGATCTTGAGTGTTAAATGGATAAGGAAGGCCAGAGGGGTTCGATATTCTTGAGTTTATACGGGTTAAGAGTGTAAAATTAATGGCACATCTTGACCCGTGAGTGGTTTGAATTAACATTAACCATGCTTGAAATGTAGTTGCTCTTTGCCCAAATAACACAACCAGCGTCACCAACACCACGAGCGGCCACCTTCGCTAACGATTATAGGCGTGCACTACCCTTCAATATTACCAATAAAATTCCCCTACAGACAAGACAGGCCAAACATGGTTACAATGGTTCGGGAGGCTGCGAGACATGCAATGGATCTCAGTGATTCAGATGATGGCCTCGAAACAAGGCACTCGCGACGCAGACTGGGTGGTTTAGGCAAGACATGAGACGCTGGTGAACTGTCTTAGGATGCGTCGCGTACGGGCTATTCATAGCCTACAGAGTAGGTCATTCGAGACTAGGAGGGGTGAAAGCTGAACCTGCCGTTTTTCTTCATTGTCTGGTAAGTCGAAGGGGGTTGGAATGGCACACATTGTCTCAGGGAGAGTCAAGACTACGGACTAGACTCGGACATGGGGTTAGAGAAGCGCTTGATGTGCCTCTCTGCAACGGCTACGACGGAAAAGGCTCCCAGGGCTTTGAGAGGGATGAATGCAAGCACGCGTTGGCGCTCAGCTGCTGCTATTTAGTTACAGATTCCTAAAAGAAACGGTACACCTGAAAGACAACGCAGAGCGGTGGGTGTTTTATTAGTGCCGTCGGTGGATTTGGTGGAGTGTGGCCAGGTGTGGCTGACCGTTCTTTGTTCCTATCCTTGGCGAACGGTATTTTGATTGATGCCGCTGGAGATGATATCTCGAGAAATTTGCAGATGCCCAAGGCTAGAGCTTAAAGAAAATGTGATGTGATGTTGTTTGATGACCCGGAGTGTTTGATCAGGCCCATCTAGGCCGCAGGGCAGAAGGAAACAAGGCCATCCTGTCCGATCGTGGGACCAGGAAAGCCGAGGATGAAAGAGCACTAGAGCGACGATAGTTGAGAAAGGCCTGGGGTGCATCGTGCCAGCGTGGAACCGGTTTGGGCGAGACGTGTCCCAATTTGGTTCAACGCCTTACGGACACGCTCGTATTTTCCCCTGTCGATTGCCAGAGGTTGGCTAGGGCGCTCATGAAGATGGCCATTTGCGCTTAAAGAGTCGTGCGGGATGTGGGTTGTGGGTGCTTCAGGTGAGTCGGGAGGACAGGATACCGGCTAACACATTACTACTGTAGAAAGTGGTGATAGTTCGATGCAGCTGACATGGGGTATGGCCAAAATCGGACGGAAATTCAGGTGCGTCTAACATGGTTCTCTCTCCGTATCTGCAAGATCGTCGTGTTCTAGCCTATGTATAGAAGCTAGAGCGAACTGAAGAAACATACGGTGGGTGAACGCAGAAGGGAAGCTAGACCACAAGGGGAGGGTTATTGTACTCTACGTACGGAGCACAGTGGTAGTACTCTGTACTGTAGACTGGGACACGATATGCATGTCGAAGAAATATTATCGCCGTCATTGACACCTGCGTGGTCGGGAAGTAGGGGCCGTAGCCTGCAGGGCGATGGGCGGAGAATTATTTCCTTCTTTCTCGTTTGCTCTGGCCAACCCCATCCGATAATTTCATTATGCGGTTATTGGTTAGAGGCTTTGGGGATAGCGTCGGCATTCGTTATGAACGTGAGATGAGGTGGGACGACCAAAGGCGAGATGGGCGGCAATTATTCGTGACAATGTCGGCATGGCCACTCTTAATAGTATGTGTACCGTAGATGAGCCGCTACTGAGTGCAACGGTGATTCCGGTTGCAATTGGATGAATGGTGGCCTGTCAGAGGGCTAGAAAAAACAAACGAATCTGGCTCAGCACCAGCGGCAAGCAAGAGACGTAACAAGGATGACTCGAGCATGATGTTGTCATTCTTTCCACAACACGAACCTAGGGGCCGTGGGCCTCCGTTCAGTAAGCTCTGAAGCTAAAGAAATACTGTACGTACGCACGTAGGTAGAAAAAGAAAAAAAGAAAAAAAGCAAGTGTGGTGTAGGAGTACGACAATGACAAGGCTATAGCACGCAGATGGGACGCGCAATCTCGGAACATAAGCCTCCCTCCAAAGCGAAGCGTTGTATGTGCTTGGTCACGTCCACGTGGAGTCGTGGAATTCGCTACGTGATTGCGTCTGCATAGAGCTGGGTGAGCAACACACTGGTGCCGCGCCGTATCCGTTCCGTGTATGTACCTCCGTATGGACAATGCACCAACAAGTGATGCTTGTGTATTGTGAAGCTGAGGGACGTGTACTTCGTCCGGTACGCAAAATGCCTGGCTCGTGTCTCGCCTCTGATTCCGTGGGCTGTTTAGCGTGCAGTGAGGATGCGGGTGTCTTTGTCTTTCCATGTCTTGCTTTCAGCCACGCATTAAACCCCAACTTCACAATCATTGAATAGGAAAAAAAAAAAAAAAGTACCGTAGCATCGGTTAAAACCCGTGTGTTGAGATGCCATGATCCTTCCATCCTGAAAGCCTCAGTTTCGGTAAAGGACATGGTATGACAGGAGATATGTAATGCCTTAGGTGGCTTTGATGGATGCCTGATATTTTGTCACCCTGGGTCTAGTGAACGGATTCATGCCTCAGGCATTATTGAGAATGAGGTATTACTTACACGCACGTGCAGACCTGACCAACCTGCAAGGGGAAGGGTTTGCCCACATGGTTTTCATCCCTCGTTTCTTCTGTTTGAATATCCGTACTTCGTACTCAATACTCCTTCGGAGTACTCATTCTCTTACAAGCCACCCACGCACCATCAACTCACCCTTCACAAGACTCACAGTTACACTGCTTGGCCAGCCGGGGTACTAGGGCACGCTAGGGACCCTTCTCCGTAGTAAAGGGGGGGCAGATAATTAAAGGTACAAGCTCCATTGACGCCTCGAGACGAGCTAAATGCGTCTCCTGCTGCTCTCTCATTCGCCGCCACCTCCGTTCCTGGTTTGCGGCGCGATGCGCACGGGGTGGCCCCCTCGGTTGGCGTCCATGTGGAACTTTCATGTGGGACTCCCGACAGGGGTTCCGTAAAGCCTCCAAGCTTATGCTCGATGGTAGACTGCCTGTTTTAATGCTAATGGTCGGGCGGTACGGTGATGGAATGCGATAATACTTCTGATTGCCTGGTATACTTGGTGGCTTGAAAGTATCGCCGACAATCAGCTTTGTACGAATACCCTTAATGCCTCATGCCCTTGTGCGTAACTATTGACCAAAGGATAATGTTCCTTTCTTCCCATCTTGCATCTTTTCCTGGGGCCAATGTCCGACCCTATCAGCCGAGAAGCCACAGCTATTAGCCTGGCCTGCCGGTACGTACTGAACTGTTACTGTAAGATACCTACCAGCACGACATAGACACTGGATGGCTTCACAAGCGCCGGCCGATATTTTATGGCGTTCTATTTTGTGCACAATTCAGGCATGGCGCCCCGAAATCGTCAGCATCCAGTGGTTGCATCGCGCGAGGCCGGGCTGGCTCGGCGTGCCTCGAAGCGAAATCACCACTACTCTGTAATTCGACCAGTTCATGCCGCCGACCTGTGTGCCCTGCTCTCGCTCATCACCGGCTCATTTCATGCGCAAAGGGGCCCGACTTCTTTTGTCCATGACTAACCAGTGCCGATTGCTTCTTGTCCCTGATCGACATCCAAGGACGGCCCACCAGAAAAGACGAGGGTATTGTCATCATGAAACCGGAGGATCGAATTGTCCTTGGAACAGAGCTGGGAACAAGACGCCTCACAATACACAGTACAGCCACAATGGAACCAGCATAGGCTCGCCCTCGGTAAGCTGCACATTCAACGGCGCCAGCAGCCCGCGCTGCCGACCGCATTCTCGGCTGCTGAAGAGTGCACTGGAACAGCCCTGACAATACCCTGAAGCGCGGCCTAGGTTGGTCAAGATGAAAACGACAAGGAACCCCTGGCTTACCTGTGCCTCACCACTCCCTTAATAGGATTAATATCCATGGCTGCCCCAGTTTTAGCCAATGGCTGGGCACTATAACGATCCGCTCTGCATTGGCTCCTGGTACGTACGATAAAAAAATAAAAAAATAAAAATAAAACGAAAAAAAATTCACATCTCGAAAATTCCACAAACTCATCATCAGCAACTCGCAACACGACCAAGCACGCGCTAAACCTAGTCTAGCTCACATCCGTACCCGCCTTGACCCAACTCCCCGGCAGATGAGAGACACGGCCAGTGTTTAGGATCAAACGCTACGACACACTCGTCGGTTTTTGCACCGACGCCGGTGCCGCAGCTCCAAGAAGAATGAAGCTTACTATCTATTGCTGATGATGTTGAACATCGTCTTCTTCGTCGCCTCAGCATGGCATAGCATTGATCTCAGCCAGAGTTATCTTATTGAGATACTACTCTCGCTGTTTCTACTTCGTATATAGCCACAGCACTCTTTCTGTGACGTGCGAAATGGAGGGGGGACACATGGCCCTCTAGCCACACCCTGGTACGCTCGACCTCCACTCTGTTGCTACAAAGAGCCAACCTCCTTTCACTAATGCCCGTCCATGCAATTTCCACTGCAAGAAGCGACTGTCACCATCTGGCTAGCCCATGTTCACCCTCCACTCCATCGCCAGCATCTTTGTCCCTGAATACCTGGTTCGGGCTGGGCTGCTGGCCATTCCGGTGTAGCCCCGAGTCTGTGCCATTTCGGTGCCTGAGCGTGCTGGGCAAGGACGAGCAAAGATGTCTCCGCCGACATAATGGCAGGGGAGTGGAGAAGAGGGGGTCTTCGTCATCCCTGCGTCTTCTCCTCAATCGACCCATCCGCATGTTTCCCTAGATAGCGTGAGACTTGGAGTGGTTGCTTTGAGTACACGTCGCGCGGCGCCAATATGCACCTGGAAGCCTCGTATCTGCTGGGCCTGCGCCGTGTACCTTGCCAAGCTTGGCGACGGTGGTGAGTCTATCGTCAGGCCCCCGTCTCTGTTCAAAGTGCCCCTCAAAGATGGGCCAGCATGGTCCATCTCGTCTTCATCGTCCCCTACAGGGGCCTGCGCCTCTCTCTCTCCATCCAAGCCGTCTACAGGGCGGCTTGCTCACCCTCGCACATGGGCTCGCCCACGCCCACCTCAACATCCACACCCATGCTCTCGCTGGGCCCTTTTGCCCTCTCTCTTTCTTTAACCCTTCTCTTCTAAACCTCCCACCCTCCTTTGTCTGCCACCCCTTGTCCCTGTTGTGTTTCCATGACTGCTATCTCCCCATTCGCCTTCATTCCTTCCTTTTTGGCGTAGCCCTGTCGCTGTCCCTTCTTTTCTCCAGCCCTTTCCCTCTCCCTTCCTCTCGCTTTCCTCTCCACACCGACCTCACCTGCTCCGACAAGCTCCTAAGGCGTCGTCGTCCGTCCTTTTCGATTCTCGACAGCGCCCCCGTGCGTTCAAGCCGACCGAGAGCCGTTTCCGTCTTCGCCTTCTCCTGTTGATGTCTAGCCGACCGTAGGACCTCTGGAGGTCTCGTGGGATAATAGCAAATGCTGGCATACGATTGATTTCGACCGCACCCCTTCCGCGAATCCGATCCGATCCCCAGCTCACGACCAACAAGGAAGCCGTTACGGGCAGTTCTGAATTTTGACGACTTGCGCCTGTTTTGGATCTCCTTTGACGACTTTTCGTCAATTCACTCCTTTTATCTTGTTTGAAAACCGCACATACATTTGCTCTACGCAAGCTATATGTGAGTCCTCGGCTGGTTCATCTCTCCTACGTTTTGGTCTGGATATTCGATTGTGTCAATCAGGAGGCTCGTCTTGGTTTTATAATGGTCTTGATGAACATTGGGATGGTTTATGAGTGGAAGAACCAACTTGAATTGGACCGAGTGCGACTGGGATCGGATGAAGGACTGTCGGCTGACTGAGCATTCACAGATTACACTCGTTGACATTTACTGTCAAGTACATTCGCTGCATCTGGCCCTGACAGTGAGTTGTAGCCGTTCTCGCTGGTTGTCACCCACTAATGAAGATGTCAGCATATTATACGTCCACCGACGGCTATCGTTACATCTTCACCATACCGCATATACACTGAAACTAGAAAAACATATCGAAAATGCAAGTCAGGTCATGGGCTTTGGCGGCTGCTCTGGCCTTTGCAACAAACGCTGTTGCAGTGGACAACCAGCCACGCATTTACTTTCCCCGACAGATCAAGCGACAAATCATCCACGGCAATAGCACTATCACATCGTCTGAGAGCTTGCCTGCTGCTCAATCATCGACCTCATCAAGCGATGGCACTTCAGAGTCCAAGCGAGAGAGCATTAGCCAGTTAATTTCTGAAGCTTTGAGCAAGGATACGAAGTCGGACTCCGACACTGTTGGTGCAACTGGAAGTGCCCCTGCCATCATTCTTCAACCCACCTCAAGTCAGACTGAGACGGACGCAACAGCAACTCACCGTTTAACTGGATCCTCGACTGGCACTGCTATCCTTGTGGGCCCAGGAGGCATCATCACCGTTACCACGACAAAGAGCGACGAAGTCATCACAGAAACGATCACCGAGGCGTCAATTGCGGACACAACATTGGTTGCTTCGTCTGACACTTCCGCTGTCGCCACTGCAGAAACCACCTCGGATATTGTGGTTGCTTCTACCACTTCCGCTGCACAGCCTACTACGACCAAGGCTCAGACAACGGTTGTGGACGAGACTACTGAGACGAGCGCAGCTGAGGTGACATCACAGACTTCTGCTGTTGACCAAGTTACCCACACAAGCGCTGCTGAGGAAACATCGCAGACTTCTGCCGTCGACCAGACTACCGCTATTGATAAGTCTTCTGCTGTTGACCAGACTACTCACACAAGCGCTGCCGAGGAGACGTCTCACACTTCTGCCGTCGACCAGACTACCGCGGTTGATAACACTTCTGCTGTTGACCAGACTACTCACACAAGCGCTGCTGAGGAGACGACGCACACTTCTGCTGTTGACCAAGTTACTCACACAAGCGCTGCTGAGGAGACGTCGCATACTTCTGCTGTTGACGAAACCACTCACACAAGCGCTGCCAAGGAGACATCGGAGACTTCTGCCGTCGACCAGACTACCGCGGTTGATCACACTTCTGCTATTGACAAGACTACTCACACAAGCGCTGCCGAGGAGACGACGCACACTTCTGCTGTTGACCAAGTTACTCACACAAGCGCTGCTGAGGAGACGACGCACACTTCTGCTGTTGACGAAACTACCCACACAAGCGCTGCTGAGGAGACATCGCATACTTCTGCTGTTGACGAAACCACTCACACAAGCGCTGCTGAGGAGACATCGGAGACTTCTGCCGTCGACCAAACTACCGCGGTTGATCACACTTCTGCCGTTGAGCAGACTACTCACACAAGTGCTGCCGAGGAGACATTCCAGACCACATCTGCCGAACAGACGATTCAGACTTCCGAAGCCGTCGAGACCCAGACCACTGATGATAGTGCTACCTCCGTCGCGGCCACTTCTTCAGATATCCTGAACCCAGTCAAAAGCATTGTGAGCTCTGCTATCCACACTCTTTTTCCAGACACGACCACGGCCGAAACCAGCGACGCTCAGGAAACCGAGACCCAGACTACTGCGCCTATTGAGACTTCAACCCAGGACGACGCTACCACCGCCGATACTGCCGCCGTCTCCACGAGCATCCCCGTTGAGAGTGTTGTTAGCTCTGCAATTGATACTGCCACACAGACCAGCGATGCAACCCAAACCACCCCCCCAGACCAGACCACCCAGAGCGGTACCCCTGAGCAGACTGACACCACTGGCCTTCCACCATCTGAGACCCTCTCTGTTCCTTCGTCGATCCCCATTGATTTGACTACCTCTGGTGTGGATATCCCTACTACCACTGGCTCAGTTGATCTCTCACTCACGACTGATCTTCCTGTCGATACGGAGACTTCAAACCCAACTGCCACTGGCTCCTCTGGTGTGACTGAAACTGCTACTGGAACTGACCAGACTAGTGTTCCCGTTGAAACTACTGGTAGTGATACGGCCAACCCAACTGCCACTGGTACTGACGTAACCGATACTAGCAACCCAACTGCTACTGGCACGGAAGCTACTGGCACTAGTATCCCTACTGCAACAGGTACTGATGTCACTGGTACCGCCACTGGCACAGAGGCCACTAGCGCAGCTACAGGCACGGAGGCTACGGGCACGGAGGCTACAGGCACGGCTACAGGCACAGAGGCCACTAGCGCAGCTACAGGCACTGAAGCTACAGGCACGGAGGTTACAGGCACGGCTACAGGCACAGAAGCCACCAGCGCAGCTACAGGTACTGATGTCACTGGCACCGCTACTGGCACAAAGGCCACTAGCGCGGCGACAGGCACTGAGGCTACAGGCACCGAGGCTACTGGCACAGCTACGAATACTAAGGCTACTGGTACTAGCATCGAGACCGCTACCACCGGAACTGCCACCAATAAGCCTGCGACAGCTACATCTGGCGATACCTCTAAGGCTACTGAGACCTCGCCCTCGACAGACAAGGAGTCGACTGGTGTGGAGCGGCCGACTGTTTCCTCTGACCTTCACAAGTCTGCTACTGAGACTCTTCCCGCTACTACTCTTGTTCCTTCTGTCGCCGAACCCATCACCAGCATCCGACCTACTGCTACTCTTAGCAACACTGAGGATTGGCTTCCCAGCACCATCGTTTTCGAACCCACCAACACTAACACCGTGCCTACTTCTACTGCTTCCACCACAGGTCTTCCTGAGAATATTCCTAAAGTTATTCTACCTGATGACCCCAACCAGCCTATTCCCGATGACACCACTATCATTCAGATCGGTTTCCTGTACCCTCTCAACTACATCTTTGTGGCCAAGAACACTGTTGCAGCGGCTCAGATCTTCAAGTATTTGCCTATTGCACTCGCCGATGACGGTGGTTTCTCCATTAACCGCCTTCTGGTAAGCAAGATTGTGCCCTACGACACTCGAACCAAATGGGGGTATATCACGGCAATTGCTGAAGTGTACTATCCCTCAAACATGGTCGACAACCTTCAGATCGATCTCACCACTCCCAACTCGGTCCTGTACAATAACGACCAGGAGATTGTGCGAAACCTTACCTCGGTTATTAACACTAAGATCGACCTCTTCGGCAACATTGACGGTGACTCTTCTGGAAGTAACAGCGGTTCGAGCAGCAGTGACAGCAGCAACAATGATGGATTCAGCAACGACGGTACGAACAATCAGTCGTCTAAGAACAAGGCTACTACCGCCGGTATTGCTGTTGGCGCGTTTGGTCTGAGTGTCATGTACGGTGCTGCCATGTTCCTCGTCGCCCGCCGTTACAAACGCAAGAAGCAGCTCGGTCACCGCCGTGCCAGCTCTATTGGCAGCAGCCAGCGCTCATCTGAGATGCGGTATGCTGGCAATGGCAGCCCTGCGCTAATGGGAGGTGCTCTTCTGAGCCAGGACTTCTCAACCTACGGAGGTGTTCATAATACTCATGTCGGCGCCGGCGAAAACGGTCGCTTTGGTCGTGACAGCCACGGAAGTGGGCGAAGCGGCATGGGCAATTCTGCCAGGACACAATACATCTCCCCCCCTGTGGCGGCCGAGAACTCCCTCGGCTGGAACTGATGACACAAAGACGTCCATTTGCCTCGCCACTTGAACATCACTTCTCTACTACGTACTGCACCATTTCCCTTTTTGCAATATTTCGATACCCTTCTTCGGTGGATGGTTACGACAACTCCGATTCGATGCTCGTTCTTGAAGTGGCATCGCCTCCTCAATTTCAACGGGGCTCCTCCGCCAGACCGCGATCATGAGTCCTCGACGCGACACGTATTTTTTTGTTTCCTTGAGCTATTTCTCTGCCTTGTCTGCCCAAAAAATTACGAGAATCGCATCCCGGTATAGACTTGCAGGCCGGACACTCCGACCACACATCATTACCTCTCATGGCTGACGCCACCAATGGGGTAGAGCCCCTCGATCCTTTCTTCTTATTCTTATGGCTCCATCCTGGCGACTCGGACATCTTTTTTTAATGCACTTTTGTTCCCTTATTCTTTTTGTCTTGTTCTCGATTTGAGAATGGTGGTGGATCGAGAAGAGGTGGGATGATCTGATGGCAAAGGCGTCTGGAGCGTTCTTGGGAAACTGAGAGGTAGCGATCAATGCCTTGGCTAGAAGAGACTGGACTAATCCAGAGGGGTGAAAGTAGCAGATCCAGTCGTGGACGAACTGATTCCGACGGGCATGTCGAATTGTATATTAGAGAGGACTATTTGTATGGAGTCCTCAGATTGACATGTGTGGACTGTTGGAGGCATGTTTCTACGTGTACAAGTAAGTGGATGGGATGAGATGAATCCGTGTGGGGAAGAGACGGAGATTTGTGATTGTGAAGCTGTTGTCTAAGTCCAGCATATACAAGACGTTAAAAAACAGTTATAAAAACACACTATAGGCATCCTTCATAGTACGGAGTGCAGTTCAGTTATCTCTTCCACTGTCGCATGAGCACTTAATTAATGTGGCTTGGTAATTGCAAGGACAGGCTAGACTTGGAGCTGCGTTTCTTTGCCAATGATTGAGCACGTGGTCACGGTAATAAAAAAATTCAGCCCCCCCCCCCTCCTAAGAACTGCAGATGCATGTCAATCCAGGAGAAAGCCCAGGAGGCATTGCCCAACGATATAAGCGAATGGACTTGGAAGCCAGTTCAGCCCAGTCGAGTGACAGCTGTAGGCCGGTCTTGAGACTTGGCACGGCGTGATGGATATCAGCTGTCATTGGGGATTTCCTCCCGATATACCCCTTTCTTGGAGAGAAAGAAGGGAGGAGAGGAGAAGAGAAGAGAAGGCGGATGACAAGGGTTGAATGTGGCTAATTTCCCCTTGCAGAAACCTTGACGGTCGGCCGTCCACTATGGCGGCGGCGCCAACGGTGCGGCGTAGCATTTCGTGGTCCGTCGAAGGGCCTGGCCATGGGTTGGCCCTGGCTAGGAAGAGGGGGCTTACTGTTCATGGCGTAGTAGCGTGCGGGTGGAGATGATAAAATGGGTGCATTGCATTGCACTATTTGATGTGTTGGTGAAGGATGGGATCGGGGGACGGATGATTTATTTCGTATTGGATCTAGAATGGAAGAACGGATTCCATCCAGGAGACGATATCCCGTAGACTTGGTAGGCGTAATCCCCTCCAGTACAGACTAGCAATAGAGAGAGAAGTTAAAGCCCCGGGATGGGAACGGCACTTGAAATTGGCGTCGGTTTTTTTTTTTTTTTTGTCCGTGTGCTCCGATACTACGTGGTATTTTTATCCATCTTGAGTAAACTTGAGTAAACTTGAGGAGATTTGATGGTGGATCTGTAGGTCGTTCAAGTTCATCCCTGGTTTGACTCACTACAAAGCCTAACCGTCGGGCTCAGAAGTGTGGAACAGCGACTCCAACGTGATGACTTTGAGAGAAAATTACGGAGTTATACCTACTTGGCAGAGCCGGACGTGTGTATACTTGGGTATGGAGATTAAGCGCCCGGGGAGTGCGGAAGGAAGCGAGTAGAAATGGCAGCAGAGCGATCTAATTAATGTACACACGTCGTGGTGGTGGTGCCTGGGCGGTTATGATGTTCTGCGTACTGTAATAGGTGTAAGCACCTCGTAGGGCGGTAAACGAGGAACAGTCCATGAACGAAGAGGATTTGACAGGGAAGTGGGTGTGTGGGGACATGGGACGAACCTTTCTGAGTGAAGGAAGGAAAAATGGTTTGATTGGAGAATTCATGCATATGCGCGTGAGACATCTGTAAGTTGACAGTCGCTGTTCTGGTGAGCTGTCTGGTTCGACCGAGTGGGTGTATCGGTTCGGTGAGAGTTAGGTGACGGAGGGAACGGTGGTGGTGGTGGTTGTGGATGGCTATGAATGGTTGCTAACCTTTCTAGCCAGCATAGGGCGAAGTTATACGGATACCCGCGCAAAGGATCGAGGAAGTGAGAATCCTCTGGATCGAATACGGAGCAATAATCGCCAGTTTTTTTCAGACAGACGAACGACCGTTTCCTTAACAAGCCCATTAAGAACAGCCAAGGTCATCACATCCATGGTCAGTGGAGTTGCACCAACAAGCACAAAGTCGGACAAGGGGCGGGACGCCCGCCCCCAAAATCCCGGGCGAGAGCCAGGCTCCATGGGTGGCCCAGCACCAGCTCCCAGATCTTTGCAAGTCGCTACTCCGTACTTAGAGTAGTTCAAGCCACTTGAGGGGTTGCGTGGTACTCTAATCTGGTGGTGCCGCCCCAAGCTTGAACCTCCACGAGTACCAAGTATACGTAACTGTGGGAAGTCGAGAAGCCTCTTGGTGCTGGTACCGGTTTTCCTGCTAGTTTTCGTTTGACTGCGACAGTCCTACGCCCAGGCTCACTCGTTTCCATCCCAATCTTGACGTTGGCGTGCACTGTAATTAGTCCGTACGTGGCGCGGTAAAAACGTGCCGGTTCTGTTCTGTCCTCGTTTCTTCCCTCCTTTGGTACCTACACGTTCCCTAATGGGATTTTCTCCTTCTTTCTTTCTTTCTTTCTTTTATTTTTCTTCGTTTTTTTTTTCATTTGGTTCAGTCTTGTCGTCTATTCTCCTTTTTCCTTTTTAATTTCGAATTCGAATCATGCCTTGAGAGCCTTTTCCGCTTTGGAAAGCTGGTCTCTCAGATACGTGTACTCGAATCAAGCGGGCAAAAGCGTGTAAGCTAGCCCATTGCCACCATTTTGCAAACCGACCGCAATCTCCAAAAGCTCAAGCAGTCAATGATCGACATTACCAAGACAGACGATCAACTAAAAACCACTTAATACTTATTTAAAAATAAAGATAATGGCAACGTCATGGAATAACTTGGGCCTCCACGGCGTCGGTGCCTCCCAAAATCGCCAATCCGACCACCTTCCTTACGACGAAACACTCTCCTCGTCTAGACAGAGCTTTGCGCGATGGCCTTCACCTCAACTTACGACTTCTACCACGCCCTTGAACTTACAACAACGCCCAATTCTTTCGCCTCCACCCCCGTCTCATCAAAATAGCAGCACGAATTCCTTGAGCCAGATTATTGTTCCCGTCGGCCCGCTTAGTCCCCGCAGCCCCCTCACTCCTTCCAGTCTTCAGAGCCCACGGAGTCCTCGCAGCCCAGGCTTCCAGACGCTTCACCGTGGTCAGTTTCCCTTGTCGCCGATAGCGGCTTCACCTTCCAGTGATCCTTTTGCTACGCCGAGGGCTACGACTGTTACCGGTACCACAGTGTCGGGGACAACAGCCTTGGCGCACACGCACAACAGCCATGGCAACATTGACGCGATGCTGGAGCAGCCTTACTTTGATAGTCCACCCAATACGGCCGGATTGAGAGGGAATGGGAACTCTCGCGGGCCTATGGAGTTTGCCGAGCCAGCTGAGGTGGGGGTGAGAGATGGTTGGCGGCCAGAATGGTTGGGACATCGGGTGATTGGCGCTTTCTTGGGAGTGTTTACTTTATTGGCGGTGGTGGGCGAGGTGGTATATTGGATGATCTTGCAAAAGGACTGGGAGAATAACCTTCAGGGACTCTGGACGTTTGGACCCGTTATTGGTGAGTGTCCCATGTTTGTTACAAGTGGTGATTCAGTCATGTTGTAAGCCTTGGATGATTATATGCTAACCATGGATCAAAAGTCACTTCTATCCTGGCCATGCTATGGGCTCGAGTCGAAGCCCAGGCTCTGCTTTACACACCCTGGATTATCCTCGAAGGCCGACCTGCCTCTGGTGAGGAGACCCGTCGCAAGCAGGCTCATCGCACCGTTCTTCTCGATTATCCTGCCATGGGCAGCTTCAAGGCTCTGACCAACGGCTTCCGCAACCGTCACCATCTCGTCGTCACTTCTGTTACCGTATCTTTAATTCTGCGAGTTCAAGTCGTGCTCTCCACAGGAATTTTCCATGCCGTAATCGAGACGGATGGTACCGAGTTCCTCAAGGTCCGTGCTGGGATGATGCACTGCGTGGCCGGTCTATTCTGTCTCCTTGGCTGCATACTCTTGCCGATGCTGTATCATTCGCCACCTAAGCACGGCATCACCGCCCGTGATCCCACGTCTCCGGCTGGCACGGCCGCGTTGCTCGCCAGCAGTCGACATTTCTTGGCGCGTTTGAGCGGCACTGGTGCAGCCCCCATAGACGCTATCGCTGCAAAGCTCACAGGTTCGTGGTACACCACCGAGCTCCATCGACCTGGACAGAAGGGTGGTGAATTATTCCAGCTGGAGCAGTTGAGCGGTGGTCTGCCGGTGACGGCGGGAAATGATGGTTCCAACCCGTCGGTGGAGTGGGTGGCCTCTTATCGCCCATGGACATTGGGAGCCGGTGTGCAGGTGGTGAGCGTCGTTGTCTCGGTCATACTCCTGGCTGGTCTTTGGGTCATATATGCTCTCCGAGGCGGTGGAGGCGGCATCAAGACCTCGGATTCTCTCTTTATCCTCTGGACCTTTGTTCCGACCCTTATCTTTACTGCCGTTATGGTACTCTGGAATCGCATCGATATTGATACCCGTCGCCTCACGCCCTTTTTGAAGCTCACTATTAACAAATGCCGATTCAAGGAATCACTGGGACTAACATATATGAATGAGTTTGGCTTGATTACCGTCGGAAAGGCTATGAGGCAAAAGGACTGGAGTGTCTTCTTCAAGAAGTGGATGGCCATACTCGGCTGGATGATGCCCATCTTTACCGCGGGGCTTTTTGCCATTACAGAGGTCGCACAGACGGCTCATTTACACCTTAAGCCGGAGACCAAATTTGAGTCGACTACCAAGTCTCTCAAGAGTGCACTGGACACGGACATAATTGAGCGTGTCCTCATACGGGAAGCGCCTAGTTATCCGTCGTGGACTTACGAAGATATGGCGTACCCCGAACTTATCCTTACAGATCGCGCGGCGGAGTGGCCACTACCCAATACTGAACTGACCGCCAAATTGACAGCACTTCAGCCGACCCTGGACTGCTCAACCATCTCACTAACCGAAGGGGCTGGCTCAGATTTGAAGTGCGCGGCATTGGATAGTTCCGAAAATACGGCCATTTGTGGGAGTGGAGTATCTAGTGTAGGACGAGTGGTTTCATCATGTTCCGGGCTGGAGACTTCCTACACTCTTAGCTACATCTGGGGCAACTGCAGCGATCGTGGTACCATTTCGGTTATGCGATGCAACGAGTCGATCTCAGCGATTGACGTGTCGATGACGTTCCACACCGAGAACCTAGACATAGACACGGACGCTATTCCGCTCGCTGATCCTTCAACCGCACGCAACTCGGACGTGGTGGTGGAGATATCCAGTGCTTACACAGCTCTAGACGAAATGTACGCAGATAATAGCACCCTTGAGGGACTTGATGGATTCTTTCGGACCCTCGTCCTTTCGAGACTCGACATGCGACTGGAGCGACTCTTGTCCCCTGAGCGACAGAATTCCGTGGTGGAGAGTATTCGACTCCAGCACGGCATAGTTGGAGCGCAGGCTCTTAACAGCGACCTGGTTCGACGCCCGATATCATCATCGAAGCTTCGAGCGCGTGCTGATGACTCGCTTATCGACGCTGCTGTCGACTACTACATCTCACGTCTCACCCAGGCCCGGGTGCAAACTGTTGTGCTTGCAGTTTTCCTCGCTCTCACCTTCATACTCGGAATCCTTGCTCTACGCACGACGCACCGCGGACCGGCACTGCCCAAAGACCCTTGTAGCATCGCGGCACAGGCGAGTCTCCTAGCGGACTCGACGCTGTGGTGGAGATTACCAGAGGGGGCGGCATGGATGGACGATGAAGACTTGGCGCGGTGTTTACGACGCAAGACGTTCCGGCTCGGATGGCACAACCTGGGCGCTGGTGGTCGGAGCTACGGCATTGGCATCGTCCAGGATGAGGGCAAGGTGGCGAGGCCAGCGGGAGAGGCGTCGACGTCGCGGACGACCAGCGGAATGCCTTCAGGTAGTACTGGGGTGCGGACAGATAGTGGGATGATACCCGGGCGATATATCAGCATGGCGCCGGGCTTGTATTCATATGGGGACATTCCTGTGGGAGTGTTTGAGAAGGAGTAAAGAGAATTCATATGGGCTGGCTTTTTTACCTGATTTACTGACATTGAAACTTGATGGGTATGCGAGGCGCTCTTCGGAATATATGGGGGAATGCATCAGCGAAGGTTGCGGCATACATAGTTCTTTGCTTTGGTGTTGGTTGATTTTGATGTACACGGGGGATCATGGCAGAGGTTTCATGAATGGATCTTGCACAGGTACATATACATATACACATACCCACATACTTATCCCAAACTAATAACGACATGGTAAAAGTAGGACCGGCCTCAATGCCGCAATAACAAATATGACCACAATCATTATACTTTCTCGTGGTGTAAGTGAAGACCATGTGTGAAGTTGTAAGGGTTGTTGAAGAATAGGAAAAAAGTGGACCCTCTCCATCCAACCCGAAATCTCTCAGTGAGTCAAAAACTCTCATAACTCAGCGTTGTTTGGACTCTTACCATTGAGCATAATTGGTAGGATAGAACTTGTCCAGTCCCTTTTGATTAGCTCACAAGCAGTTTAATCCTGAACCAAAGCAGTCCAACTCCTGTCCCAGGGCCTGAACCTGAGGCTTCTCTTATCAATCCCCGCCCCCGCCATCAAGCAGATCTCAGCTGCAAGAGCGGCATACCATGGCGTTTACGATGCACTCCCATTCGGGGCAGTTTTGCCCTGGCCATGCAAAGGATCAGCTTGAGGATATCCTTAAGCATGCCATATCTGTTGGTTATAAGACCATTGGATTCACTGAACATATGCCTCGTTATGAGGAGCGAGATTTGTATCCCGAGGAGGTAAGGCTAGATTACTTGTCTTGTGCCAACTTATTGGTTCTATTATGTTTCTGTTTAAACTGTTATTTCTCTGGACTGACGCTTCCTCTTCCTCTCAGCTTGATGACCCGAAAGCTTCTCTTGCCGTCCTCCCACCCCGGCACGAAGCCTATCTCATCGAGGCCCAACGTCTGCAACATGAATACTCGTCACAAATTCACATCCTCATTGGCTTTGAAGCCGAGTTCATCCGTCCCTCCTTCGCCCCTCTAGTCCATGCACTCAACGAGCACCCAGCCGTGGACTATTTCATCGGCAGCGTTCACCACGTCCACGGTGTGCCCATCGACTTCAACAAGGACATGTTCTTGCAAGCCAAATCACTCAGCGGCGCCAACTCTGCCGATCCAGGAACGGAAGAGAGGCTATATGAAGATTATTATGACTTGCAGTATGATATGTTGAAGCAACTCAAGCCAACTGTTATTGGGCATTTCGATCTTATCCGTTTGTTGAGCGATGAGCCGGAAAGGGACGTAAGGCAGTGGAAGGGTGTTTGGGAAAGGATTATGAGGAACTTGAACCTTGCTGCCGACCAGGGTGGGTGGTTGGAAGTGAACAGCGCCGCGTTGCGAAAGGGACTCGCAGAGCCTTACCCCGGGAAGCTGATTGCTGAGGTGAGTTTTCCCCCAAACACGGCAAGCCTTGAGAGTAAAACCATGCTGACAGATGTTTA
This sequence comes from Mariannaea elegans, assembly GCA_930272665.1. NCBI lineage: Eukaryota > Fungi > Ascomycota > Sordariomycetes > Hypocreales > Nectriaceae > Mariannaea > Mariannaea elegans. Next base: position 244,386 of record CAKNEU010000026.1, read on the forward strand.
GGAGTGGCTCAAACTAGGCGGCAAGTTCACATTTTCCGACGACAGCCACGGCATCGCCCAAGTAGCCACCAATTATGCACGCACCACCGCCTACCTAGAAAGTTTGGGTGTGAAGGAGGTGTGGACGTACAAGCGGACACCACATCCTGGACTTGTGGATGACAAGAGGGCGGTGATTGAAGAAGTCGGGGTTCTGCTTACGGAGTTTCGGAAGAGGTTCGGGCAATAGAGCTTAGGTAGAGAAATGATGCCAGGTACTTGGAGATAGATATAGACAATGTATAGACAACCTTGGGCTTCCATTTCCTCTTGTATGTACGCGTGCCGTGATTCAACAAAGTGGCAGCCTACAGTTTAATCCACCTTGAATCTTACATAAGAGCCATGCTCACTGGCACATAAGACTTTTTTGACAATCAAAAACATCGTTATTCACAGGTAACCATGTCGAAGGAGCTGACTGAAGCAACCAAAAAACTCTCCGAGCTTCTTGATGCTCACCGGGATGTTGACCTGGGGGAGGGTGATGTCGAACCCGAGGACGTCTTAAGCCGTCTCCTGTCTCTTCATTTCACACCCAACACGACCCAGTCTTCCTTTATCACCAAGATCGCAGGAGATTTTAATCGCGAAGGCATCGGCTTGCGGAAAATTGGATTCGGACAATGCGGCCTCGTCTTCGAACGGCCGGGCTGGGCGTACGTCGCGAAGGTGTCACGACCTACCTTTGGCGATGCGCTTTGGTCTGACTTTGCTATCCATTTCAAGGTGTCCAAAGCCTTCCAGGAACGCAGTGTAGAGTGTAGGGTGCCGACCCTTTATGGCTACGTTGGCCAGCGCGATGCAACCTGGTGGGCAGATATGCTACCTCGTTTCCCCGAAGAGACAGCCGACTTTCCGATCCCTAGTAACGTTCTCTTATCTGAACGAATCCTACCTCTCCCCAGGGTGGCTCGGAACGCCCTTGTCGACTTGTACTGTCCCAAGCACTTGCGGGAGTCTGCGAAACTTTACGATACCAACCGGGATTGTCTGGCTCGAGTCTATCTTGGGAGGCGGAGGAAAGACCCTGCCCAATTGGCACCAAACTTCACACTGCGTAATTTCAACCTGCACCTCGATCAAATGACCGACCTTGGGCTACCTGTCGCCGATGTTGCGAAAGCCATGGGCGAGGCGTTAGCCATTATGCACTGGGAAGCAAATGTGGACGGATATGATGTCGAGTTTGTGCTTGGGAGCGAGCCGATTTTCGAATATTATGCTGAGAGTCAGCTGACATTCAACAACATCGTGGAAATGCAGAAACATACTAGCTTGGCCATGCAAACGGTCAATGAAGCCAGCACCAACCAGAGAACGACGAGACTCTGGTGCCTTGACTTCAATCTTTGCTCCACTTGGTCTGAAGAAGCTGGATGGCAGAACCCGGACGAACTTGTCGAGCAGCTTGTTCTGGCATTCTTCGAGAATGACCCGTACTATCCTCTTCCGCTAATGGAAGAGGACTTGGACAATAAGCTATGGTCTGTTTTTCGAGAAGCTTACCTGAGTACTTCTGACGTTATACTTGCTCCGAGGGATTCACGACTTTGCAGCCTGCCGGCGGCTTTCGTTGATGCCTGCGTTGAGAGGGAGCGCCGGAAACTTGGTCAAGGGAAGGGACATGGACACAGAGATTGCAAGGTATGACACATATTTAGTTTTATTTTAGTTATTTCATTTCCTCTTCATCCATCTTCATCATATATAATGTGTATATTGTATACATATATATATACTGAGGTGTTTTTGTTTATCCTTCGGTACCTCGATGTTCGCATACTAAAAGCTAAGCCTCTTCTCGCAAACCGGACCGGGTCCCACGTTGCAGCTTAAGCCGAGGAGACACCAAGATACAAGATAGGACTTGTGATTGAAGACTAGACAATGGCTAGTCCAGACGATTTACTCAGTAACGAGACTTGCAAAGATATGTACATGAGAGTATCCACCGTGGGAGCGGAACGACGCCGGGCAAGGTTGCGCTGCGGGCCGTCTGTTGGGCGCTCCCCAAGTTTACCAGCGATTCGACGCCAAGAATTCCATCTAGAAGCGAACTAAGAACGATTAACGAGACATTAAACGCGCAAACGGTACCAGAGTGAGGCGAAGGTCGCTGGCGAGGCGAGGCGAGGCGAGGCCAGACAGGGATCCGGGGCTTAAAACTCGGCAGGATTTCAAGGCTGAGAACTGCGACGGAGATTTCTCCTTGTCGAAGAGCGGTGAAAGGGCGCTGTTGGTGGTTAATTATTGGGTGTAATGGAATGGAATGGTCATCAAGGAGGGGCGGGCTGCAGGAGGGGAGTGGGCTGCGATTTACGCGCGGGGCGAATGAGGGCGAAGGGATGGGAGGGACGGAAGAACTAATGAAGAGTTTTAGGTCTGTTGAAGACACAAAACGCGATAGCAGAAATCGGAGAGGCTTTGGTATCTCATGAACCGGAGGGAGGGCATGTGGTCAGAGAGACGGCCATGTGTGGACGAGGAACTTGAACCGTGCCAATTGCATACGAAGGGGCCTGTTGGGTGGTTTCTAATGTGTGTGATCTACCAAGTTTTCGCATTGATAAGGGTTGATGAGAGTTATAGAATTTGCGTCACAGGACGGCTATCAACGTGATTCAGCGCCTGATTATTGTATTTGCTGTGTTGTGTGATCAACGATTCAGGTGGAGTGAGAAGTCCGCTTCGAATCGCTAATTAAGCACGTGCTCTTACAACGAGGTTGGATCCGAAGGCGCGTGAGCATTTCGGAAGAGGAGATTGGCCGACGAAAAAGGAGAGACAAGGAATTGCTGGGTCCTCATATTGAGCGAGGCGAGGGTCGGTGATACAATAGCCAGCATGCATGGCAAAGACGCAACGGTAGGAGAAGGATGAACCGTGTCCAGGACTCTGATGAACGCGAAAGAGATCAGCTACAGCCCGTACCGGCTGGTTGCAGCACCACCCCTAAACCCATGCAGTGCCAACGCGAGCTGTTGGTTGCATGGGCTTCGTAACAAATATGGCTCTTTAATAAACTCGAGTGGTAATAATAGGTGGACCGCGGTCAACGTGTGGACAGGGAAACTTGTGCAGGGGAAGAAGCACTTACCGGTACGGGACGGGACACGGCGGGAAGGGCCTCTCCTCAGTTTCTTCCCTGACAATCCTTGTATTCAACAGCGAGATGCAAGGGATCTCCATTTGTGTGGTGGCATCGGCATGGATCCATGGTTGATGGATTGGTCGGTGGTGACAAAAGGGGTGGTGGTGGTGTACTGTAAACTATTGTAGGTGTTTGATAAAGGCGGCCTGTAGCAAAGGTCCTTCGTACATCACAGATACACCTATTTCGTGCTACGACATAGACTCCTGAATATATTTCAGGTGTTACGTGCCCAACGGTTGAGGTGCCAGGACCCTGTGGTCCATTCGGTTTCCGAGAGTCTTATCAAAAGCTGATGCATGATGCCCTGAATGAGACGACGAGCAGGCCAACAAGGGTTCTGTCGCAAAGGCTTCCGGCCGGTCACCGGTCGGTCACCGGTTCACCGGCCCCTCACTTCTTCTCTTGCCGCGGATAATTTTAAAGACCATGACCTTGTTCCCGTAATTGGCGCCCCGTTTCCGGCCCGCACAAGATGACCATCGGATCCGGCCTTGCCTTCGTCAATCGTGGGCCTGTGTCGCTCCCGGACTCGAACAAGGTGTCAGAAAGGGGTGGTAAATTCCACGCGATCAATGTCCTCCCCTTCACTTTGCTACTCTTGGGTGAGAGAGGGAGAGAGGGAAAGAAATCGAGGGGCCTGAATCTACCGAGCAGACGGTCTTTGCCCACGTGCGACAGGTCTTGGCTGCTGTTAGGCCTTGGCTGACTAGGGGGTGTGGTGGTCTTGGCTTTCTGTCACAAAAAGCGCATCGAGTGGAGGGAGGACTAAATAGATCCATGGAAGAAATGCGTTTGCCTGTAACAACTTTAGCAATGTTAGACAAAGTGATTCAAAATAAAACCCCACGAATGTTTCTATTCAAACGTAAATAGATCCTTCAAAAATTGTATGTATTTTGTATTGTATCGCAGTGAAACCCATGGATTGGTGGTTGTCTGCATCCGGGATCGCCATGACCAGTTGCGCAAGCAGCACGCTCGTTTGGTGGGGGGAAGTACAGTACGAAGTACAGTACCTACCTATGTGCGTCGTCGCTCCTGCTTGTCACACCCTGCAAGGTAAGCACGCAAAGGACGCTATCAGGAAGGTAGGATCGATGAAGGGAGGACACCATCTTTTTAAAGTTGTGGTTTTGAAGAATGATTATTTTAGAAGGCCACAATGAAACCTGGGGGAGTGTCCCATCGCTCCGATTCCATTACCTTGGGCTTGGGACCTTAGACAGACAGACACATCACCTGTTCGCAGTGAGACTTCGCATTCTCGGCCGATTGCTCTGAATTCGCCTGTGCTTCTCCTTCCATAACCTCCATTCCTACCCCGTACCCATCATTTCATTCTCAACCACATTTACCTTGCCTCGCCAACGCCGACACTCCATCTCCTCGTCAACATCAACGACCTCGAGTCTTATCACTGAATTGCCGACAGGCCACCATCCAAAGAACCAAGGCCAGATCCAGATCGAAAACAGGCCAACACGCGGACGGACCATCCCGACCAACCAGGGGACCCCAACGCCAAGCTGCTTTCGTCGACCGAGCCCCGAAAATTCTCACGGAGGAGCCTAGTGTCAGTCGATTCGTTGCTCGTCAAGACCCGTGGTCTCCTTCACCTTGAGCCATTTGTGTATCTTGTCAAGTTCACCTACACAGTACCCGTCTTCACCAACACTGTTACTGGTCCCAACCAAAGTCCATACCTACTTTAGAGCCCAGAATCGACTTAGACCCAAATCTGCAGGCCGGAACACAGCAGCTCCTTGCATCTCTCACCATCTGTGTTGCTTCCAAGGTCCCATTCATATGCCCACTTAGAACTTGTCAGGCGACCAAACCAGCCTCACAGCTAAGGTCTTTTCAACACCCCCATCGCGTCGCCCGCCACTTGCCTCCCTCCATCAGTCTCCAACCAGTGGCAATCCCCGCCTCATCTGCAGCCCAGAAACCGTCAGCAGACAGCGGCCTCCGTCCTGCGTTGTCGTGGATCTTATTGCTTGGGTCAGGTTGCAGCGGAGGGTTCGAGTCCCTCTTATTATCGATCTATCAAACGAGAACATCTCGACCTCTGTTAAAACTGACTCCACTGCTTGCTGGTCGTGCGCACACTGTAGCTCTCTTCCGTGTCGCCGGCACACCCAGACTCACAGAGAGGGCACGTTAAACCACTGTACTTTGCAGCACCCACATCCAACTCCGAGCTCCGAAGTCTCGAGTTTAATAAGGGGGATAATTGAGCCCATCTCAACAAAATAACTTAATCTGCAAGGGGAAGAACCTCAGTCCGGTCACTGCAGCTTCTACACCCCCCTGTTGGCGCATTGCATTGCATTCTCTCTGCCTTGCCTAGTCGTGTCTGAGTTAGATTTGCTTCGGCATTTCATTTTTCTCTTTAACAAGTTCAGCAATCCCATCTTTCATTGCACCAACATTCTATTCTAGTAAGTTGATCGAGTTTCCTTGATTTCCCTGCTTCTCCTTGTTATCTGTCATGTTGATCACGAATCCTCCTTATGTCGTCATACCTCCCTTATCGCCGTTCCCTCCCCAGACTATCTTTTGCAAAGTTGCCATGTCCCCGAGTATACTGCCCAGTGTGAGAGAGAGAACAAACCCCTAGACCGAAAGAGGCAGAGAGGGAAGAGCCGTGAACGACTTATACACAGGAGAGCGAGAACCAAACAGGAGATAGAAATGGCAGAGGCTGGAGATATTGAGTGTGCATGGTACCCATCAAAGGGAGTGACGTTGTTGTCCTGCATGGGCGCCGCTCACAACCTCTTTTGGCATTTACCGAATCTTCATCTGTGTGTGGCCTCAATCTTGCATTCACCGCCAATGTACGGACACGGAGTTGTGGGATTTTGCGTCTATGGATGCCGGAAATTGCCTGCCGTCAGGTTCTGCTGCGAGACAAGCTACATCGATGCCCAACTACCAGCCAGAGCAATTGATTAAGACAGCATCCAAGCATTCACAGCGGGACGATCGACGAAGAATGACCCACGGCGAAGAGGGACTTGACCCCACCGAAACTTGTCTCGTTTCTTTGTATGGGTTTTCTTCCACGAGGGAATAAACCGCTGCACGGTGTGACTGAGGAGAAGACTGAAGAACTGGAACTCTGAAAAAAGCAAGCAAGAAGTAGGGGGGACCAGAGAAGGAAAAAGGAAAAAAAAAGAAGGAAAGAGAGAAAAACTCAAACAGAAAACCTGACGCTATGCTTGCCAACGGTTGAGGCGCCGATACGCCAATCAGAGCCCCGGCAATTAACATCGAGTGTCGTTGCGTCGAGTCAAGTCGTCCGTCAGACTCCGGGCGAGTTACCGCGCATCCCGAGTTTTTGTCGGAGGAGGCGTCGCTGGCTTGTCAGTGTACCGCCACAGGGGAGTCATTGTCTCCCCACCGCCACCCAGCACCACCTAGTTTACCACCACAAGATGCTCTGACTGGCAGCCAAGTTACAATACTGTACGGAGAATTGCACCTAGAAACTAGGCTGGAAGCTGTCCAGTACCCGCGGCGCTACGTACCCACGAGGGCCTTTGCGTCTCAAGGTGTCTATCGGCCGGCCACTCCCCGCTGAGCCACTCACCACCATCTCGCTCGACACGCCGCCCACTGGTCATCCAGTGAACCACCCATCAGGCTGACTGACCTTGCTTCTTCTCTCTTCTTATCCTCTTCCTTTTCTAATCTGGTCCTGTGTCTTCTCTCAACTCCGCCTCCCCTCCCTCGGTTTCTCGGTCTCTCTTCCTCTTCCTCCCCGTCTCCGTCTCCATCTCCCTCTCCCTTCTATCTTCTCTCCTTTTCCTCCCTGGCCTTATTTTTTGAGACTTGCTCACTTCAGTCTCATTAACTCCACCAGGGACCCTTCCTTCCCCTTCCCCCCCCCTCGTCCTCGTTTCGCCTCCCCCTCCCCCTCCACCTCCACCTCCACCGAGATTCCATCTCAAACCCCTCCATTCGACTTTGTCTTGAGCGTCACTTTCGTCATCATCACTTTCGGATTTTACTCCTTCCCACCCTCCGGTGTTCGCACACTTACTACCTTTCCCTGTTCAGAATCACCCCGCACTCTCTGTACTCGATAATTTCCATTACTTGGGAGCTAATCTGTCTTTATTCCGCCGATTGCAGCCGACAGACTTGTTGACGACACGATAAACCAACCCCTCCACCAACATCATCAACGCGACTCCGTCATCTTGAATCTCCTTCATTCTTGTTCTGCTCCTCTTACCGACATTTCTGCGCCGGTTAGCGATGTTATGGCCGCTGTGATCGGTGACTTCGTCTCGGATTCCTCCCACTTCCATACCATGATAGCGAACCCCTCCATCCAACACCAACATTCTCACGACGCCACTTCACCCTATCGCTCCCTCAGCAGATCGCGGCATTCCACGACACCAAGGAACCAGCGCTCGGATCCCGCCACCGAATACTCCAACAACCCCAATCCCGCCGTCCCCGTGTCTGCGTCAGCGTCAGCCCCAGCGCCTGGCACGGCGCCTGGGGGCCACGCCGCCACCCATCTGTCCGTCACTGGCGGAGCGTCGCGATTCCCCTCCCCGCCACCGTCCTCATCGCCCGCTGTCGTCACCGGTTCTGCTACCGTCGATGATGGGAAGAGTTCGTCTATGGCATCTGACGCGAGGGACTCAGTCCCCCTAGGTCACGCCCCGCGTTCCGGCCCAACCCCCCTCGCTGCTGCTACTGCGCAACAACCATCTCCTTCATCCGACGACTTTCAAATACCCAGCCAGGCCTACCCTCTTTCGAACAGTGGCACTTCCCGACCCCCGCCAGAGCAGACGGTGATTCACATTCGAGATCTCGCACACATCCAGAGTCTAGCCAGTGCCGACCTCTTGTCTGGCAATGGATCCGGCATACTCAACGACCCACCATTGCAGCAGATGAAATATGAAATTAGCGGCATGCCCATCGGTGACATAATCGAAATGGTTGCCGCCTTGTTGACCAAGATCACAACTACCAATGACCTGCAGCATGACGCTATGCAACGTAATGTTACCCACCAACAACAGGCCAACCAATCTAGTGAGTCTGGCGGTAGCTCCATCTCCGCACTGAACCACTCCGTCCTGGCGTTTCACGGCAAGAATGTCCCCGCCATTACTATCCTCAGCTATCTCTCCAGAATACACAAGTACTGTCCGACCACATACGAGGTGTTCCTTAGTTTACTTGTCTACTTCGATCGCATGACGGAGCGGGTTAATGACATGGTAACGAAGAGCGAGGACGCGCGACGACAACCTGAGCCTCGTGCTTCAGCTTCTTCTGCTGAGCAGGACACCCACATGCGCGATGATGACTCAGACGAGAGCGATTCAGATCTTGCTGATGATGACGATGAAGAAATGGAAGAGCAGTCCAGTCGGCCGAGTCGTCAAAGCAGTATTCGGGGGACATCGGCTTCGGGAGAGCATGCTGCTCTAGCTGCCGCAACCTATTTCGTCGTCGACAGCTTCAATATCCACCGACTCATAATATCCGGCGTGACGTGCGCCAGCAAGTTCTTCTCTGATGTTTTCTACACTAACTCGAGATATGCCAAGGTATGAATCACATCTTTCCAATTCTTCCACCTAGCTAGAATCATTACATGCTAACTGTCCTGCTAGGTTGGCGGACTCCCGCTTGTTGAACTGAATCACCTTGAACTTCAATTCCTCCTCCTCAACGACTTCCGACTTGCAGTTCCAGTGGAAGACCTGGAAGCGTACGCAACCATGCTAGTTGAGTTTTACGCGCGAGAGGTAGTGGCTAAGAAGTCTGGAACGAGCATAAACGAATAAATTCGGAAGAAGGGATAATACGTTTACGAACCCTGCTAGGTCAGCCAACGCTGGCTGAAAGTCTACGGGAATGCAGTAATTCCCCGAGGCGCAACCCATGCCACGGCAACAGTGCCTGGTCGATTAACCACTCAGCCGGATCAGATTCAACTTAATCGAGGTGAAACATGCCCGGTTGGTGATTCATGATTTTACATGAACAGCAAAGTCTCATTGCACAGTATTATTTCTGATCAATGGTGATTTCAACTTCTGGTTTCTCTGTCTACAGTATACGCACCAAGATATTAGTCTAGAAACCTGCCTGAGTGGATGAGTCAGGCGGACTCGAGATGACGAGCTGGACCGTCGTCTGAGCGAGCATACAGACGACTTGTACGAGTGAAGGAAAGACTGCTTATTCTTAACGACATGCCATGACAAGTATCACCAAAGATATAAAGGGGGGTGAGCAGTGGGCTGCCTGCCATGATGGATCCTTTTGCTTCTTGCTACAATGAAAGAAACGAACACGAACAACAATTCTCGTTTTTTTGTCTTCTCTTCTTATTCTTCTCTGCTTTTCTGATTAGACTGGGAATGCTTGGGCAAACAAGGTGGTGGAAGGTTATTGGAGGCAAGGGTAGGACCTCGGGGGTCCCAAGAATTTTTGTCTTACATTTTCACGAATGTGCATTGGCGTTGGATGGTGTTCTGGTAAAGAAGGCTTTATATTTTATTCTTTCTTCTTTCTAGTATCGAGCTTTTAAAGTGAGACCGCATGGTCGAGATAGACAAAGATTGGACCGCGCAGCGTTTGATTCGTATCATATACTTTCGTTCGGGACATATGTCTTGGTGATTTGATCTGAGAGATGTAAATATTCTGTGATTAAGACTAGATGAGGTTGATGAACGACCAACGACTTGGGCATACATGACGTGGGGAGGTTGAATCATAATGCTCAAAATTTATTAAATCCAACTACTTCGAAGTATTGCCGCTTTTATCCACCATCGCCTAATCTCATCCTCACTACATATCACACGACAGGTATCGAACAAACATCTTAAGCAGGAAATAATGATCGTCAATCTCCACGCTGAAGGCTTGAGACACATGAGACACATACGCAATGTAAAAATAAGGAAAAAGAAATAAAGACATGCACTCAAATCAAAGATTAGATCTAGGGGGCTCCCATGTCTCCTCACATTCATTGAAACGAACCAGGGCATTCTCCATCTTGATACCATACTGCCAACGTCCGAGGCCGGGCCAAAAGTTCGCATGTTCTCCTGTAGGCTTGCCCTCATCATCCTGATGCTGGGCAATGTCAAACGATCCTATCATCGAGCGGCGGCTATACTGTTGAGGAACGATCGAGCACCAACGGTCAGTGCCGGGCAGCTCTCCTTGGCTTCCATTACCTTGGGGTAGAGGTGGGAAGACGAGGGTGGTGTTGATTCCAAGGTAGTTTATCCAGGTGGTGCCTAAAGGGAAGGAGGGAGCATAACGCCAAGGCTTGTAAGTTGTTTGGAAGAAGGGGACAGAGCTGGGATGCGCTTCAGTGGTATCGTTGGGGTTGGTGTCATGAGGATACACTTTGACTGACGTGGAACCGTCGGGGTGGTCAGTCCAATCGAAGCGGGCGAGGTGCTTAGGGACGTTCCAGTCTTGATATCGTTAGTATGTAGAGTAGAATAAGAGACGATTGACGATAATAGAGAACGAGAGAAGGCAAAAGAGTGAAGGTGAAATGATCTAGCAGGTAGGCACTTACTTAATCTGCCATTATAGCAAGTGTGCCTCTGAGAGACATAGATCCTCGTTATCTTAGGACCCCGCTTCTTTCGCTTTCGACCTTGAGAGTCTTCACGCACATACTCAAAGGCGCAGGGGATGATTATAAGTTCATCATAGGGGCCAACTGGGGACTCTCGGTAGCGGAGGATCTGTATCATGGACAGGCCACTGGCGGGGGTTCCGGTCGACGGCGCAGCAAATTCTGAACGGCTCTCAAGAGGTGAGTAGGCGTGAGATGGGAGGCCGTTCTTGAGTGAGGCACCGGTAGCCCACCAGGAAAAGAAGAAGACGTCACCGCGAAGGTTCCAAGGCGGAGGTACGACAGGGATAGGCTCTGGTTTGGTTTTAGGCATGGTAGTGGCTGCTGAAGGCACGGGAGTCGAAGGAAGGCTTGAGCTGGAAACGGTGTTGGTGATGCCCTCTGAGGCATCCGGAGCGGAGATTGTGTCCTTGGGCACCGCTGTTGATGACGAGGCTGGATTCATGCTGATTAAAGTAACAGGCGCAGGTGACAGTATCAAGCCGCCAGAATGAATTGGAAGGCTGGATTTCTGAGGTGGGGATAGACCCAAGAGCGTGTAACTTTGTACGGGCGAGGAATGGACAGATGAGGTGAGTAATATAGTGACATCCCCTCTTTCCGTTGTGGTAAGCATGTGAACCTTCTCAAAGGGAAGGCACGACGTGCTATAGTTCTTGACACAGCGGACCTGACCAAAGTACTGTGTACGCAGTACGTACACAGTACCACTGGTATTCCCCCAGCCCCGAAATCTCACCTATGCAGGAGCTACGGGAGGGCCAGCCCTTCAAAACCCCCCCGGAAGGAACGGAGGGCGTTATGCTAGTGGAGGGTATTTCAGGTAGTTAAAGTGCAGATTTAATTACAGTAGCATCTGCCGGCGGATCGGGACGACTGGCCTGCCCTTGCCTCAACTGGGAATCGCTCTGCCAAGGCTGGCAATGTACTATGGTATACGTACTCCGAAGCTTAGATGAATGTCAACAACCCTGCAAAATGGATAATAACAAAGTAATTGGCCAAGAGGCGCAGTGAATGATCACGAGCTTCTTTTGATTCCCCGCCTTGTCATCCTCCCTCCTCTCTTCCGTCATGTGGGCATAATCACCTAATTGTCTCCCGCAGAACAGACACACAGACGCGCTCACCTACGCGGGCACCTTCAAAAGGTCCCGTCCCCCTGTCCCACATCGCCAAGCCGAGGTACGTAGATCCCGCAGAGTGTCTCCAGTTCAGTTGACTGAGTTGGCTGAATGGACCAGCTTCATTAGCCATTGGTGAGTTGACCCAAAAACGGGATATTCCCCAAGTGAAAAAAGGAAAAAAAAACAAAAAGTAGGTACGGGGACCTTCACCAAGCTATGTATATGCCCCCTTTTGGGCGTCAGCATTTCCTAGAACGATTAAGGGTCATGATTCGTGATGCCCAACCCTGGATGCCATTGCTACCCTGCTCCATATTCTACTCGTTCTTTGATTAGGTATGTAGTGGACTCAAACAGCACTTCTTTACCTCATGCACGATTATGGATGGCCTTTTCAACTGCCGTACTCCGTTTTCCCCACCAGATAGCTTCTCGTCGATGTCCGTTGGTTCTTCTCCCCCCAATTCCTCCTCGATTTTCTCCACCGCGCCCAAGCTGGTTCAGGGAACCCCCTGGTCACTTTTCTCCCATTCTACCTACTCGGATGACCTGAGACGACGACCATCCGACGAACCTGGTTTAGTTTCATTCAGTTTTGGTCATCACTGCACTCTTTTGGTCCCCTGCCAAGAGTCCCCATCCAATCAAATTTGATGTATCGACACTTGTAATTCCATTAGACTGGGACGACTGGAACAGTGGTCGTGATTCATTGGCTTTGCGCAGGCGCGCTTCGGCTTTGAATTTGCGTAGGGTACCTGGACTTCGACATCTATCACCTGGAAACAGGCTCAGGCCACGATGTCGCAAGTAACCGCTGGTGACATTTGATTCTCCTGACTAACTCTTAAGGATATCTTCATCAACACAAAGAAAGCACCGGACCTCACAACCGCCATTTCAACTACACATTACACACTCTCGACCTTGGAACACCACTCCACTCGCTTCAGAGATAACCACCATATCATAAACCACACCGAACACTCTTACCCACCTTTAATTAAGACCACATTTGAAGTCTTTCCACCATACTTTCCCACTCTGGAAGCTTCGTGTCCCTTTCTGGTAACCTGACTTCGGAGCTACTGATTCCCACATACAACCCGGCAACCTCTCTTGGGTCGATCTCTTCTCCATTGCTTCCAAGCACCCGAAACTGCAATGTTTCTTTTAAGAACGGCTTCACTTCTTCCACGGCAAGGTTTGAAATTTCTCCCACTGCCACCATCTTTATCATGGCCGATGTAAGAGGGGTGGTTCCCGAGATCTTGTTCTGCGAGCCTGTTTGTCGGTTCATGGCAAATATTGCCACAGTTCCAATCAGATTGCTCGCTTGATTCCAGTCCTTTGATTGCTCCGGGGGATCTCCCAAGAAAAATTGAATGCCAAAGTTCCCATCTAGAGCCTCCACGTTTACAGCCACGTTCGCAATCCATTCCGTGTACATCTGATTACTGACTACTGCAGATACTGGTGGATCTGCTGCATCCATCCTCACATCTGGCCTTCCTCCACCGAAACGAATGTGGCCAGGTCCAAATTGCCGTATTGTATGTGGATGATGGCCACGGCGCTGTTTGGTCTGGAGCCTGGATAAACTAGAAGTCCCATACCAGCCGTTGATCTTTTTGATCAACTCATTTCGGACTTCTTGTTCATTTGTGTATGAAGTATCCACGTCGGCGTACGTATAACCAAATGCTTCTGTCGTCCTTGCCATGTCTGAATCCCAGAATGTGCCATCGTTAGAGGCATAGAACGGGGTCAGAGCTGTTTTAGAATCTTGCATTTCCCCCTTAAGTGTGGTGTAGCTCGTCTCACCAGCCGGTGCAGGTGTCATCCATGACGTCGGATTGAGGAGTTGCCAGATGGCTACAAGTCGGTCTGTCATAGTATGATGAAGCAAGAACAGGGGGTCGAAAGATGATAGAGGTACGTATGTCATATGTCCCTTCATGCCGCCGTAGATGTGGATTATGTCGTGGATTGACTCGATGGAATCCCAATTTGATAGATTTTGTGAAGCAGCCCAAGCCTTGTTCCCAAATGTATTAAAATCTTTGTAATTAGAAAATAGAATAAATAGACGCTGTTGAACTTCTGGCAACTTGGAGAGGAGAGCCTCATTGACTTGGTCATTGTTGGAAGGGGGCGCCGTTTCGTTGACTGACAAATCAGGCGCCCTCTTAGTTTCGTCCCAAGCATTTAACTGGGAAGAGATGAGCAGGAACCAGACACGGCACAAGCATGCAGGAACATACCGGGGCCCAGATGAAGGCTTCCTCATCCTTGGGGTGGAACTGATAGGCATACAACGGATTTCGAATTTCCTGGATCCCTTTTGGACCGTTCTGTGCAACGACAGAATCCCAAAACACTTTGGGGAGGTGTTCGGCCCCCTCAGGCTCATTAATTGACCAGTCCCAATAAGGGATCCGAAAATCGTTCGCTGCTTGCTGGTATAATCGTCGCTCCGTCTCATTAGGAAACATTTCAGCAATAACGTTGACCATTCGATGCATCTCTTGCTGACGAGATTGTTACTACTTGATGCCTCGAGACTTTAGATGAGAGAGCTTACCTCGAACAAAGCTAAATACGGTCGATGCCATGTTGGAAACAGCACTGAGCTGTGAGGGCAATATCCGGACTGATTTGCCTGAGGAACAGGTTCAACGCCGTTCCATGGTTGAAAAGGCACACCGTGGATCCCTAACCGAACAACTCGCGAGCGCGAACATTAGCCCTGCAGTTTCTTAAATGAGCTATTACGCAGAATGATGATACCTACCGGCGATTTGGTACCACGACGTGGGATCGTCCTGACTGACATACTGAAACATATTCAGTGCCAGAATGAACAAGTCCCATTTGTACGTGTCAGCCTTCATCTCTCGAATCTCAGGTCTGACGGGCAAGGTGCCGTTGAGAGTCAGGGGTAGTCTCCCTATCACAATGCGTGAGGAGTCGTTGTCCTCCCGTCGTCTGGTTAGAGATTCGATGTCGACGCCATAATCGTAACTGGACTGACCAGCCACTAAGAGAGATGTACCGAGAAGGCTGCCAATGAGTAGAAGCAGGTAACGCATGGCTAGTCCGCACAAATCCGGATGCTTTGGAGCAGAAAGAGAAGAATCCGAGGCTGGAAAGCAACGACCGGAGGCCGGCGAAACGAGGGCGTTCTAGAAAACAGGATCGAATGGCCGTCAATGTCAGTGGCTCTCTTGCTCCAAAATAAATCCAACCAAAACCACGACTTCCCGAGCAGAGTTACCAGAGACTTCCCTCGGATTGTCGTGGGTTAATCTGATACAGAGCGAGTCAGAGTGCTAAAATCGAGCCATCTCGGTCAGCCGAATTTCTTTGGGTAGTGAAGCGGTGCCAGGAAAGAATGAAGGGAATCGAAATCGCACGCGAGATAGAAAAAGGTCGGCAGTTACGCACGAGAAGAAGGTGCAACCAATTTATCGCTTCGGCTGCGAAGCTCAGTTCTAATCTGTTTACTTCGAAATAATTAATTCTGCAAACATATGAAAGACGAGACATAAGATCTAGTTAAATATAGGGAAGGTGAAACTAAAGACACGGCTTGTTACCTTTAAATACTTCATATCACAGTAAAATGTGAGGCCTCTTTGCCCATCCACTCGGCTGAACGACAACAACGACAATAACGACGGCACAGTAACTACAAGTGATGGCAAGGGAAAAAGAAAGCAAAAGGACATCAATGTCACGGAATCTTGCATGCGCATGCACAGGTACCGTCCATCGTAACACGCACCACACCGTCCGACTTGACATCTGGAACTCTCGACGGCGATTCGTTCGGCGACCCGCAGATTTCGCGATATTGCCCACTCTTGTGTTGCCCTGTTGCTCCGACGGGTTTCTTCTCTCTGGCTCTACGCACGAGGAGAACGCGTTGACGGTTGGCCGTGTAGCCGGACCCGGGCAAATCGGAGCCGGGGAATGGTAAGAGTGTGAGAGGTAGATTCATCAAGATGTGATATTGATGTTGTCCGCGCAAGTTTGTGGCAAGAGCGAAGCCATTGTGACTGGTGGGAGATGGAGGAGAAATGGCCTTTCCGAACCGGTGATTGATGCTTCTTGGTGCCCGCCGGAGTGGCCATGCAAATAAGAAAAGAATGCGACTGGCGGGTGATCAGACTCGATGCCTTCTAGTGCAAGGGCGAGGACAAGGTTGTTCTGCAAGGAGCACCTGATGATCACGTCTGAGCACACTGTATACCAACCGTTATAACTGCCATTCTTGTTATTGGTCTCGTGGCTAATATACATCCTCTCTCTATCTACTACTCCCGGCTAGATGAGACACTGGGAATAGCTTCTGGCTCCTTTTATCAACCTTTAATCAACGTAAATACCTGCATAGCTACCCAGCTAAATATGAGAGAAACCGGTTCAAAAATAACACGTCAACACCATTATTCCAGCTTCTCCTCTTTCTATTTTCCAACCTTAACGCCTGTCAATGCCATCGGCCTCATTGGGCCCTTACGTGGCTCGTCCCTGCGGTCCACCTTGTATTTCAACTTGACACCCATAGCTGCGAGCTCCACGTCCAGGTACCGCAGCGCGCCGGGGACCACGACCATGGTCGTCTGGTCACCGCCCACCCACGAGTTGCCCTGCCCGTCCTCCCATATCTCTCCTTGGATCTCGGTGAGGTCAATGCCCTCTGTGTCATCGAGCTTGGTGGCGCAGTTGCGGCACCGCACGATACTCGGCGCCTTCTTCTTGCCGGGGGCGAACTGCGAGACGGTAGGCTGGACTGACAGGAACGAGCCGCAGCGGCGGCAGATCCATGATTTAGCATAATCGGAGCAGTTGAGCAGGCGGTCCTGTAGCAAAAAGGCTGTGCCGTGAGCGAGAAGGGCGTCACGCTCCATTTCTCCCACACGGATACCACCTCCCCTCTTACGACCCTTAATAGGTTGGCCTGTCGTGGGGACCACAGGACCTGTCGTTCGCACTTGGTACTTATCGTTCACCATGTGTCGCAGACGTTGGTAGTAGACGACACCGATGTAGATGTCGGCGGCCAGTTCCTCTCCTGTGATACCCGAGTACATGGGCTCATTGCCGTGGTAGTTATAGCCCGCCTTCATTAATTGGTGACCAAAGTACTCGCCAGCCGTGTTTTCCTCGTCGAACCTGAATGGCGTCGAGTCTTGGGCCAAGCCGTGCAAGGCACCGGCTTTGCCAGCCAACGATTCAACAAACATGCCAATAGTCATACGAGAAGGGAAGGCGTGAGGGTTGATGATAATATCCGGCTGCATTCCGGACTCAGAGAAGGGAAGGTCGACCGTTGGCCACTTTTGCGAGGCGACACCCTTCTGTCCGTGACGAGAGGAGAACTTGTCACCAATGATGGGCGACCGAGGAATACGGAATTTGACAGAGATTGTCTGAAGAGGTTCGTTACCAGTCTCGGCACCGATCAGTCGGACCTCCTCCACGAAGCCAGTCTCGGAATCCTTATACTTCTCATAATGAGTAATGCCATCCAGGTTGACCAACTTGCCGTTGTAATCAGGGGTAACGGTGTGCCAGGCGCAGATTACATCACCCTCCTGAATCATACGGCCGACATGGGGCAGACCGTCGTCGTCAAGCATTCCCTGGTATTGGGCACTCACGTAGCTGTGGGGGGCGAAACCGAAGGCCTTGACGACGCTCTTGGTAGCCTTAGTTCTCGAGTCATCCTTAAGTGAGATCTTCTTGGTCTTGTAGATGGTACCATGACCAAACCCTCGCTCGTGAGCACTCTTGTTAAGAATCATAGCGTCATCCATGTCGTAGCCAGTGTACGAAATAACTGCGACAACAGCATTTGTGCCGTTGGGGAAATTGTCGAAGCCGTAGGCATTGTGAAGAGGAGCTCGGACAACTGGGGTTTGGCCAGTCTGTAGTCGGTACGTCTTGTTGTCGGTACGGTAGCGCAGAGCGGTACCTGGTGTTCCCATAGTTTGCTTACCCATCTGACACTGGTACATGTTTCGAGGAGACTGGTTGAAATCAGAGAAGGGGGTCATGTTGGCGAGAATGGAAAGCATGTTGGTTGGGTCGAACTCGACGTGAGTTGATCTGCCATTTTCAATCTCCTGGGGGACGACGGCAATGGACATATAAGGCTGTTCGAATGCGCCGACCCAGTCTTGCTTTCGAAGAGGGAGATACTTGACGGGTCGCACCATTCGCGAGGGTGTAGAGGTCATGTAGACACCTGGATAAGAGCCGCCACGAGACGGAGGCACATAGCCAACTTCCAATTCCACAGGAACGTTGTGAGTGCCTTCAACCTTCCAGTAGCGGAAACAGTCAGATATTCTGAGAGATTCCTTTGGTGTACAGTAACCTAAGATCTTGCCATCAAGCATCACAGGGACGCTTTCTTCTGTTGAGGCCTGGGAGATCTCGGACAAACCGAGCTCAGTAGCAAGAGCAGGCAAATGGGAGACATCGATTGAGTCCGTCATGAGCTTGCATTTGTGGGCCAAATGGTTCAGGAGACCACAAGGAGCACCATCAGGAGTGTGAACCGGGCACATGAAACCCCAGGATTCAGGGAGCAGCTTTCGCACCGCAGTAGTCTTCAATTGGGCGAAGAAGGCACCACGATGCACCATACGGAAGTGACTAATAAATCGAAGGAAGTTGAGCTTCTCAGCAACAACCGTAAAGCCAGCAGTCTGTTGCAGGTCTAATCCAGATGGACTCTGCAAATTACCAGTAGACAGGAAGTATTCTAGAGCATTTCCAAGATTCTCGTTGGCTTTTCTGAAGATGGTGTTAGGAAAGTCTTTACGGAAGTCTTCTGAGGTAAAGGGAACAGTTGGGTATCTTCGGAGGTAATCTCGAAGCGAGGCGCGAACATTAACGCTCAGGAACTCGTCCAACCTCTCCTTCAGGATCTGACCGTAGAGGAAACCGCCTAGCAGAATCTCCTGATTCTGGATAGCATCAGGGTTGTCGACAGCGCACTCTCCCGCGACAAGCGCATACAATTTTCGAATCATAAAGAGAAGCATCTTGAACTTCTCACTGTCTTGCTCCTCTGTCACGTTGACGTTGCCCAAATGAACCAAGACAATTCTTCGTAGAAATTCGGTTCCAACATCCAGGTTAGACATGTTTTCTGGCACTCCAAGAACCACTCGAAACTTCTCACCCAGGAATGCACGTGTCTCCGACTTGCTGTACAAATTGTATGACTTATATGTCCTTAGCAGCAGCTCGACTCGGTCAGTCAAGAAAGTATTCTTGGTTGACTTGGAGCCGGCGGGACCAACCAATCCCTCAAAGATTTCTCGGTCGTTGGTCTCGACTAACGCCTTAAGAATCATCATGACAGGAATAAGGTACTCGTTCTTGCGCCAGGAGAATCGGAACGTCATGTTACCGTCGTTGAGGTAGTGAAGGACGTTGGTCTGAGACGTCTCGTCGGGACGCACCGCTCGAAGAATGATACCGTACGGGGTATATCCGGCGCCACGGTTCTGGAAACTGGGTCGGTTGATAGCCATGGGAAAGTTTCGCTTGTTCATTTGAAGCATTCGGATAATCTTTTCGATACCGTTAACGATAAAGTAACCACCCAGTTCTTCTGACTCCTCTTTGCGCTCAACTAAGAGGGCAGGCGAGTTGTTTTCGAGGTGACATCGGTTTGACTGGAACGATGTTAGCGAACCAACGGCGTAAGCAAAAGAGTGGTCGTCAATACCTTGATCATAATAGGCACCTGGCCCAATTCTCGCACAAACTCGACAGGATCACCGCCGTTAATCTGGAATTCAAAAGTAGCCGAAAGGCGGCCCCTGTACGTGACATGACGCTCTCTGCATTCGGCGGGGAAAACCTGGCGGTTGCGCGCCATCCTGTTAGAAGGCGGAACCTGGGGCTTGTGGAGAGTGACATCCTTGAATCGAATTTGGAGGCGATTTTTTCCCTCGGGGCCGGCCCTCTCGTCGCCGTCCAGATACGTCTTGGTACCAATGTCGGCAAGACCGTGGGCTAACAAGCCGGGTTTGCCATCTTCGCGGAAGAGGCCATTGAAGGACTCAATGTGAGGATCAATGGCTAATTGAAGGGCGGGGTAGGCTGTATGGTCCCTAGGAGGATTTCGGAAGAGGCCCTCTCGACGGAGAGTGTGATATTGATGGTCCCACTCGGTATTCGTAGCCGAGGGCGCCATGGTGTTTGAGGCCGGGCAATGCGGTGCCAAATGATGAATGATACTGTTCCCTCGTTGCGGGCAAGGGTTGTACTCGAGAGAAAGGGTGAAATAACCCACCCAAGAATCTAAATCCCCGCGCAGACTCTTGACTAGCAGGATGAGTCGGGGAAGGCGGAAAAGACGCCAGACGGGCCGCTCGATGCTGCAAAGAAGTTGAACGAGGCTATCCAAATCCCAGCTCAATGAAAAAAAAAAAGCCCGATCAAAGCTACCGCCAGAGAAAAAAAAAACCACGATTAGATAAGGTCACATGAGATATTGTTATCGATACCAAGAGCGGGGCAAAGTTGGAACGAAAATAGAGGTGAAGCTCGGACGAATGAGGGGTAGATTCCGCGCATGACAGGGAGATACCGTACAGTCCGCATGTCAGAGGGGGATCTCAGCTCAAAGAGCGCCTATCTTTTGCTTTTTCGGTATGCTGCCATCCTAGCCATGCCTTGGCAGATCCTTCCGTGTGCAAGGAAGGACTGCAGATGAGATGGCTTGAGGAGGATGTTGTACAGCAGATTTTAGTTTCTTGACACTCAAAAGGAAGTGGAAGAATGGAGGGGCAAAAGTGCCTCGCATTGCTAGCCACGAATAGCAGAATAAGACTTCATCCATAAGGCAGAATGGAGCTAACTTTGGTGCCGCAAACTTCGCAGTAGTAGCATGTGAGGCGAAATCAAACTTGGGATAAGTGGTATGATATCGACGGCGAGGGCAATAGTAAACATCAAATATGCCCAAGAAAGCACATAATTCCAGCCAGCCTCCCGCCTCAAGACTGAACCGTGTCCTAGCCCGCTTCGTACAAAGTAGTACATACTGCAGAATGCAAGGTCCATCGCTTCCCTTCTCAGACTTGACCCCCTCACAGGTGACAGCCGCTGTCGCTTGCTCTGCCCCCCAGCGCAGCCAATAGACTCGGGTAGACTCGATGTCAGAACTGGTGCCTGGAGTTTTCAAGGTTGTCGTTGGCTAGAAACGTGGGGAGTTCGGAGCTCGAAGTAGCCTCTAACATCTCAACTTTGGCTACTCCAAGAATGCAGCCTCCGGTGCAAACTGGGTAGGTGGGTTTGGTAGGTACCTCGGACGGAAGGCCATTTACCCTCCGTTTTCCAAGATTTTCAAGCCTCATATGCTCCGACGCACCATAACATGATCCAAGGGAAGTGCAATACGACCTACACCACTACACCAGCAAAAGATAGGTCCGGAGCCTTCGATTGAACGGCGAAGCCCTTCTCACGCAAGCCACTACCACTAAAGACCACCTCCACCACAACCAGAACCACCAACCAGGACTCGGGTCTGCCAACCATGAGGGTTGCTTAGCATGAGGTACGGTCGGACGAGCATGCGTCTTGCAGCCCAACTTGCGTTGCCGATGTTGCATAACTACCGTACCCTCTATTGTGCCGCTGCCATAGCCGTTGACTTGCTTTCCCTTCCGTTTCCCTTCTTACTTATCCCGACCAACCTTTTAGAACCGAGGACGAAGAGTCTGAATCGCTCCAAGAGACTGCCCGGGCGCCTTTCATCGGCTTCCGCTGTTGGTTAATCAAGGCCTCGCCAATCGATGCTGAGTAGGGACGGAGGCTGCTGGACTCTCCGTCTGACAGCATTACTCTGCTCAGTGCAGGCGGCCTCAGAGGCGGCCAGGTACCCGAACTGTACGGAGGTAGGTACCTACCTTACCAATCCCGCACCCACATTTATTACCAGGAAGCTTCCTTCCCAGTTCGGTTGTTATTGTTGGAGCTACTTTGCTGCCTTTATACCTGGCCCGACCTCACTTCTCGCCTCTTCATCTCCTCTCCCCATCTCCTCTCCCCCAAAGATGATCTTGGTCTTGACAACTTCCCTTTCCAGCTCCATTCATTGCCGCCTTGGCTACTTCAGCTTTGCTTGTTCATTCCTCTGACTTGCTCGACAACGCTTCCTCCGTTAGAAGCCACAGTCGAGCTTATTCGTAAACCCTGTGCCGCCTAGTCTCAAAGACCAATCTGCAAAGGTAGCATTCACTCCTGTACGTCAGTCGACTCAGCCTCTCCGTCTTGTTTTAGGCGCCCTTCGCACCCTCAGCATCTATTGCAAGGTCCCCATCAGAGACAACGGGGCACAGCCTGACCGTTCAGTTGCAACAGGCCGCTCACGAACCCAGGCACGCATCTGACACAAGCGCTCTCGGAACAATTCAAGGCCCTAGCTGCTCACACGCCTTGCAACCAGTAGCGAGTGAGACTCCGGATTTTACCACACATTTCCACCAAGCTACTCACAAAAGAAACGGAGAGACGGAATACCTATCACCGAGCCGCCGAGCTCGAAACTGCATGGCCAGGAGCTCCCACATTGGTTGCCGCCTGGTGTTCTGATTGTTACCAGTTCCCGGCCAGCAAGGACCCTGCAGCCAGCCGCGACGGGTTCCAACAGGCCTAAAAACGACAACATCAAACATCCCATCTCCACTGCACCGCTGCCATCGCCCGCTGTGCTGCGAGCTGTAGCCGCTCTGCTGGAGGCAAAGGACTTTTAACGCCCAGGAGCACTGACGTCGACGTTCCAAGCCCTGGTCGATCATCGCCCCCAGGGCCCTAGCAAATTTATCCCGGTCGAGGCGAATAAGACGCCGCAGCGGTTAACCCACACTACCGCTGCCACCTCTTGGCTAGACCAGGTGATTGAGGATTGCAAAAGTCACGACACCCCGCGACGACGGTTTCCGGCTGGTCAGTACACTCTGTACCGTACTCTTCCCTACTTGCACCGACTACTTTTATGGTCTCTCTAGCTTCTACTACAGCTACGAGATCCACGACGTCATCTTAAACGCATTCATCAAACTGTGTTCCCTTGCACCCCCAGAAACTGTCCCCTCCACTGTTTTGTTTCTCTCCGTTTCCCACAGGCGCTGCACTGCGCTAAAACCTACGCTACCAGCGCCGCCAGGCACGGGTCGTTCCCACCCCCTCCCCATCCCTCCCCTCTAAGGGCCTAAAGGCTCGTGCCCTTTGGTGGCCCTTGTGGCGGCCTCTGATCTTCTGTGGCTTCTAGGTGCCCTTTTTGGTGCCGGTCCTCTGCTGTCTCAGCCGTCATCTCGTCCCAGGTGGGTCCCATTTTGTGCGTCCGCCCAGGCGTCACCTCGTGCCAATCTGTTGCTCCTCCATCGTTGCACCACAAGCCTCTCCTCCTCCATAACCCATCGCCGCCCGATTCTCATCCCCGACGCCCAGACGCTGGCGCGCACCGCTTACCAGTTGCAGATGTTACTTGTCGACTGCCACCGTAATACAAGTCGCTTCTCTTCCTGAGCTACACCCCTTCTATCGTCCTTGCGTCCTGACGTCTGAGCGCCGACAATAATTCGCTTCCCATAAAGCACCCCGCCCGCCACATCTTTCGCCGTCCCTGGGATATTTCCTTTACCCCAAAGATAATCCGCACCAACGTTCTCTGTCAAGCTTGCTACTTCAGCTAGCTTTCTGGTCTCCATAGCTGCTCGATCGATCGATCGATAATCCCCGCCTTCGCCCGACGTCTTCCGCTTCGATCCGACTTGCGCCTGAGCAATCCGATAGAAACATGGCTGGGATCTTTCGGAGGGTCTACGATTGGTTGCTGCGCATGTTCTGGTGAGTAGTCATGGCTGCAAGTCATGGGCAGGGTGTCTTCCCGATACATGGCTGGCTTCCTAAGTCTTGTCCCCCACCTCGGCAGCTTGCCCGAGGCTTCCACTCTGCCGATACACTGACAACGAGGCATTAGGGCGATGGAGATGGAAGTGACCATGGTCGGTCTGCAAAATGCCGGAAAGACGTCGTTGTTACGGGTTCTTGCCGTGAGTATCCCTTTATCTCACCGCTATACCCACCGTTATTGAAGGCCATTTGCTAAAGTCTGTCGCGATTACCAGGGAGGAGAGTTCACACTCGAGTAAGTCCATCTCGTTATGGCTCGCGTGGTTCCTTGGGATCCAAAGGGTACCGGTCCTAGTTGGGCATGGACGCACTGACTAACTCCGGATCTGTGTAGCTCGATTCCCACGGTCGGATTTAATATGAAGAAGGTGCAACGAGGCCATGTTACACTGAAGTGCTGGGACATTGGCGGCCAGCCGCGATTCCGCACCATGTGGGAGAGATATTGCCGGGGCGTGAGCGCCATCGTTTTCATTGTCGATATTGCCGATATCGAGTTGATTCCCCAGGCCAAGGAGGAGCTCCATGACCTCATGGGCCGCAAATCGCTTGGCGGGATTCCGCTTCTTGTTCTCGGAAATAAGTCTGATCTTCCAGAAAAGCTGACGGTAGACGAACTGATTGAGGAACTCGACTTGAAGAGCATAAGGGGTCGCGAGGTGTGCTGCTATGGTATCAGCGCCAAAGAAGAAACTAACCTGGATGCTGTGGTGAATTTCCTGATGAAGTGGGCCGTACGAGCATGAGGTGGGCGAGTTGGTCGGCCCTCATTCCTGAAAAAGGAAAGCTCCTTGAAGGCATCGCAAGACACGTCGGCCGAGAGTCCGGGGAAGACAACAGTTCCCCCCCAAGCCCAGATCGGGGACTGGCCCAAGCAGCAACAGCTCGGTTGAGCCAGGAAGAAGAATATTTTCAAAGAAAAGGGATAAAAGGCCGGCCTTGCGGCGAAGCAGTTGGTGGACACACGATGACATATATAAACTTCCTCTCTCACGAGCTCATGACCTTCCCAGATATTTTGACGACCCATGAGCGGTATTTGGCAGTCATGCCGAAGGCTTCTTCTAAGTGGCGGTGTTGTCAAAGGGGTTTATTGATGATGGAGCATGGCTTTGGTGGGAAGGAGTTATTCAGCACTGGCTAGAATGGTGGACAGGGACATTTTCTGAGCAACAGGAGAGGGCACTTGTCTCTTCTCTTTGACATTTCGTGTGTGTTGATTGAGTTGTTTTTCTCCTTGGGAGGACATGTTTGAGTAAGCATAAGCAAAGAGGTCGGCCAGATCTTGTGTATGTACTTTGCAAGCGGCTAAAGGGAAACGTATGATGACTGAATGATGATGCCGTGATGAGATTTTGGTTTCATCTCATGCAAATAGTGTCAAGAAGAATGGTAAAGATGTGAATTTGAGCGGAAACTGGTTGAAATAGAGTTGAGGTTGAGAAGTTCCTGAAGTCATTGAGGGGGCGACCATTATCAGGTTGAAGTAGGTTGAGCACGGCGCGTAGAGAAATTAGATGTCCAGCTGTATTGCAGATTGCAGGCATTCCCTGAGTTGAAGATGGAAGCAAGGCGACGAATACCTGAGTGTTATATGCTTGTGAGGCGGAACGAGCATGGGACATGGGTCTGAAAGAAGAGGCGCGAAAGAGAAGCCCTGCTGAACGAGGCGTGTGGATTGCGGTGGGCATGTGCGTGTGTATGTACCTGGTAACGCAGGTGTTCGAGGACCAACAACTCCACGAAACATCACCACGATGACGATGTAACCAGGTAACCAAGGCTGACAGGATGCTAGAGAGGAGGAGGTTAAAGCCAAGACCAGATCATAAGAAGAAGAAAAGAATTTAAACACAAAAAAGGCGAAAACAGAACGAAACGAAACGGGGACCCGGGGGTGAGAGGGGGAATGGGTTGAGGACATTCCATGGACCATGGCTACACACGGACCACTTGATGCGTTGGCCAACTCATCGCTGCAGTTGACAAGCGCCGCGCACACTCGCATTCGCCGCCCTTTCGGGTCTCCGTTTTTGGGTGTGTGGTCTGGCATCCTCTTTCGCCCCCTTCTTGTTTGCCTTTCCTCTTATTTCTTGTTCTATTCCATGCTTCTCATTCGCATCCGCACCCGCCGTGCGGCCCGCGTGGTTCCTTCCCAGGGGCGGACTATCGTGGGTGTTTCCTACTGGATAGTGGTTCGGGGGGCTGGGGACTTCCCGCTTAGGGGACCACCCACCCCTTGCTTGGTGAGGGAGGGGTGTGTGTTGTTCGTTTCTTTGTTGTCCTGTCGTTCAGGATTTTTTTTTCGTCGCCATCACCATCGTCTTCTTTTTTACTTTTTCTCTTTTCTTTTTCCCCAAGTGGTTTCCGCTGTCCGCCGCTCGCTTCGCTTCAACGTCGTCTGATTTCTTTGCTTCAATGGGCTACCCTGGCTTGTTAGTTGGATGTGGATTCCATTGGGTCCTGGCCAGGGCGAGTTGAGGGGTGGGCTCTTCTTGAGGTAATCTCATCTCCAAATCAAGGTTGCCTCTTGAGTGGTTGAACCAAGCAAGGCCATGAAAGAGCGAGTGACATTCGGCAAGCCGGAGGGCCACGAAGAGAGGTATGGGATTGTTGAAAGAGAAAGGAAGAAGTCTGCTGAGACTGGAATGATCAAGGTGCAAGATGAAGGACACCGACCACAAGGGAGACTTATGGAATTTACCTAAGCTCCGATCCACGCGGGGTTGAAACGGGGGCGGAGCCGTAGGCGGTTCGGAGACCCGGGGTTGTTGCGGTCGGAGGTGGCGGAGAGGGCGATTCAACACGGGCCATATGGTGACGAAAGCAACGACAACGAAGGCACCAAGATCGATAGGGAAGATATTGGAAGGACGAAGCAGAAAGAAGGAGAGAGAAAGAAGAAAACAAAAGAGAAGAACCCAATGACCTTGACGGGAGATGAAGTTTGGACCTTTTTTATGAGGATTTCGGCCCGGAGTGGATTGGCTGAATTTGCCAATGTAGAGTCTCGAAGTCTCATTGGAGCGTGCACGAAGATTGTGAGCGAATCGTCACCTCGGCGCTAGGGGATGGCTTTTTGGCTTCTCTTTTGGTGTGTTTTCCTCTCCCCATGACGACCCCCCTTTTTTTTTTTCCCTTCCTTGGCGGACATACCCTGGAATACGTCATTTATAAAGTTCTCATGATTAATGACAAGAGTTTTCCAGAGACTGAAGCCAGCTTGATAGTTGGAGGATCGCAGGGCTTGGAGACGATTCCAGGGTGCCGCATCCTGAGCTTTGCTAACCCCACGGAGCAAGACCACCAACAAAGGGGAAGCTGACTAACGGAGAGTCTTGCGCTCGTACTTGAAGGCAGTCTGAGCGGGGGTGAATACTGTAGATCAAGACGAGGACGATTATCTTGGGGAAAGGGGAGTTCAGGATCGCACGTACCAATACCGGTCTGCAGTCCTATATGCAAGGTCTCATGCATTCCTTCCTCGTGGATCTTGGCGTCCTCGGGCATGGAGCGAAGCATATTTGAACCCTGGCACGAGAAGACAGGAGAGCAATCATGTTGTGAAAGTCAGGGACGAGTTGCAGCGGCGGTGCTGCCTTTAGGGCAAACCTAGGGCAGCGGGGCACTTTGCGGGAAGGTGGCTACGAAGACTGACTGGCGGCGGGAAGTAGAGGGGTTTCACCCATGGAGCCGATTTACGGAATGTTCTTAGGTGAGATGAGAGGTAAGTGCGAACGGGTGTGCCTGGATCGGTTCCGGTATAGATGCTGTACCTTCCATTCTACCTTTTCTGGCGCGGCAAGCGTCGTACTTTTGGGTGAACGGAAAGCAGCTGCCACAATGATGTTAGCATCAGTCCACACTGATATCCTTTCCATAAGGTACCGTGCCATACCGCAGAAACCATTTCGAGTCTTTTCCAAAATCATTTTTGGTACCATATCTTGTGGTATGTCCAAATCCCGGTCTCGCTCTCAATCTGGGGGTAAGAGGTAAACACCTCGGAGGGACTCATGCAAATTGCAACAGGAGACGTTACCAGTTCAATCAATTGAGATGGTTTCCGCATTAAATGTTAATGATATTATTGCTGTAGCATTAACGCGTATTATCCCTATATCAGGCCATAAATTTTCTCCATCCAAAACATCCTATCCATCCCATGTGCTCCCTACGCCACGCTTAACTTTTACTCCCTACTTCATTCTGGATAATCCGTGAACCCCGCAGTCACTCCATCTCGGTTCAGCATGTACCGGAACCGCTCCTTATCCTCAAGTAGACATGTCGGCACATCGAGATTGTTTTCTATGCGGTCAAACTTCTCTGTCTTACGGTCCCAGAGATCAACACCCTGCCGCACGGCGTCCGCGATGCGATTCCGATCCCGGAAGTACTCGTGGTTCATCCACACATGGGAGAAGCTCTCTATCTTGTTGAGGAACTGCTCTATCGTCTGGAAGCACGAGCTGCAGTGCCATCCGGCATTGGCCAGAACGCCCTTCTCTAGATCCCGCAGGAGGGGGGTCCCTGCGTCGCCGGTGCGCAGGTTCGTTGGTCGGATAGTTTGCGACATGCCTTGGAAGTAGGTAGCTTGCGGGTGGGGCCACTCGGGGCCTTGGTGGAGGAACTGGAACGAGTAATAGTAGAATTTGGAGGAGAGGGTGAGACGTCGTGGGAATTCGCACGTTCGAAGGACTAGTAGAGTCGTGGGCCGGGGGATCTCGTCAACGTCGGCGACGAGGATGACGTCGCCCTTCACGGGTGCTTTGCGCCCGCTGAGCGTAGGAAAGACCTGAAGGAACATTGCATCGCGCTGAAGGTCTTCGTAATCCCAAGTCAGCTTGGGTTTGAAGTTCTCCGGGAACTGTAGCTGGTGGTAGATCATCTTATTGTGGAACTTTTCAAAGCGGTTCCAGGAGTCGTGAATGGTTAGGTTCTTAGGTCCGCCCTGGAAAGTCCTGGGTGACTCGACAATGACGAAGTAGTCGACATAGTCGTAGAGTGTGCGCAATCGAATTTCGAGAAAGTCAAGCTCTGTGTTGACCATGAATAAATCGTAGACCTTGCGCTCACCAGAGCGTGGGGTGGCGCCGGGCTGGAAAACGTCGTACCCATGGGCAGCACAGAATTCGCGTGCAGCATCAGAGGCGTAGTAATCGCGATGGGACTTGCCTGGGGCGGAAAAATCGAGGCGTGGTAGGGAATAGGAGAGCTCGTAGTCGTATTTGGAGATATAACGACCGGGGCTGTGGTCGAAGCGCGGCTGATGGGAGAGCCAGATGATGAGGCCAACAAGGAAGGTAAAAAATATGAGAAGGAAAGGACGCGGTCTACAGGAACCTGTCATGGTCGATGGTTTATGAGCCGATTGGGCGAGATCATGCCAGGCAATGCCGGGAAACTGAGGCTAGCGACAAAGAGCAAAGATGTTGAAGAAAAATGTGGCATAAGCGAGGAGGACAGGAGCGTGACAAGTGTCTCAGACTCCCTCGCGTCCTATTAGAAAGGAGAGGCAAGAATGTAAAAATTTGTGACAGAAGGAGGACGCAAACGGTAAAAGAAAAACTACACGTAGACATGACTTCATACTGCAACCATCATATCTAATCTCTGCTAGCATTGAGCTTACTGTGTCCCAGCCACTTGCAATCGAACATCCTGATTCTAAGCGTTAACTTACAGCCACAGCCCAATAAGCGGCGGCCGCCGGAGCTTAGCGCTTATGGCTTGTTAGAGAAAACAGCAGACAACGGCCTCACTGATCTACCGGTACTTCGAATAGCAGTAGCAACAAAAAAAAAAATAGTTAAGAAAAGAAGGACTCGAAATAAAAACAGATATATTCCATTTTCAATAGATATATAAACGTATTTTTACTTATGATTTATCTTGTCTCATTCTTTTACTTTTTTTCTTTCTCTTCTCATCCCCCCTTCTCTTCATGTTGTTCTTATCTTATTTATGAGTAAATAAATGTCACCTGAAACTCTGAATGGAACTTACGGATGAGTGAGGTGACACATGATATGGCCGAGGTAGGACGCAAAACTAACTAGTAGTACATCTGTAAATTGAGAGATCTTCCTCTAAACCAGTAAAACACTCTGTAAACCAATACATATCAAGCGACCCAACTAATACCAGCTAAATAGACAGGTTCAATAAGACTAAAGCAAAGGTTTAAGAAGTGAAGTCTTTCATTCTTCTTCTCCCCCCCCCCCCACATTTCCTTTTTTTTTCTTTTTTTCTTTTTGGGCGGTAGTATATACCACTGAATCCATGGTGTAAGTCGAGGTTTGAATTACTTCTCTAAACATATAGATTTCGGAAATTAATTAATTGCTTTGTACAACCAACATACTTGCGGATCGAGGTTGGGGATATAAGTCCACCGCTATTTATAGATCCTAGCAGATCGTCAAGTTCCAAACACGACTGGCATACCTAGCTGGTGAAGGTGTAAAGTTGATAATATAATACTCTTCTAGAAAATTCTAGAAAAAGCCACCGTATTTTGTCACAATCGCAAGATTCATATGAATACACGGTTTGCGCATTTGTAAAATATAAAATAATATAAAAAAAGGTACAATGCGACGGCACTCATGGACTCCTTCAATCGGGGGATGCTGGTTGTCGTTGCGGATTAGTGAGACACAAAACGGGTTCCTTACGCTAGCGCCATGCTCCAAAGAGGGTGAAATACGAGAATGGTATCGCGCACGCAAACACAACCCTCTCTAAGTCAAACCCGAATCTTTCAAACCCATCTTTCGTAAAATGCAATAAAGAATTCAACGCAGGCCGAGCTCTCAAACTTACGGGTTGGTGGTGTTGAACATGGCCGATCTCGGGACAGTTGTCGAATACGACAATGGTCGGCTTCCCCCGGTTCTATCGCGGGAAGCCTCCGACAACCCCCCCTCAACGCTATCTCCACTGCAATCATTTGCGCCTTTTGATTGACAGTGAGTGACGGTACTTAAACTCATCGATACTCACACAACAATGGCAAAGTCAATTCTCGCTTCGAATTCTGTTCGCTTCCGGATTTCAGTCTCATCATTTGCTTCGTCTACTCTCCCATTGTCTTTGCAAACTCACCAACGTTTGTGCCGACCAATATTAACACCATTGAGTCTTACTCCAAACTCACGACGTCGCTTCACCTCATCGCCTTCAACCATGGCACCAACTGCGGAAACTTCCAGCGCCAATGGGCGGTCTTACAACGCCTGGGTTGGCAGCAAAGGCCCGGCTGCCTTTGACCTGCGAAGTCTGTGAGCCATTTCACCCCACTGATCACTCGTAACTTATATCATTATTCAGGCGATGTGGTAACTACGCCGACACCCGCCATGCTTGAAGCCGTTCAGTCGTGCACATTGCTTGATGCTGTATTCCAAGAAGATCCCGCCACAAATAACCTAGAAGCCTATGTCGCCCAGCGAACGGGCAAGGAGGCTGGTCTATTTGTTCTGTCGGGTACCATGGGCAATCAGTTGGCCATCAGATCTCTGCTCACCCAGCCTCCTCACTCTGTTCTTTGCGATCATCGTTCGCATGTATACGTCTATGAAGCCGGAGGGTAAGATTGTTCATCTTACAATGAGATCCACTCAATGGTGCAGACTGACGCTTTCTAGTATTGCCTCTCTCTCTGGTGGACAGCTTACCCCCGTAGTTCCCAAGAATGGCCGATACCTGACCCTGGAGGATGTTACGGCGAATGTCATCCTGGGTGATGATGTCCACGGATGCCCAACACGGGTTATCTCCCTTGAGAATACTCTCAATGGTATGGTTATGCCCCTAGATGAGGTGAAACGCATCTCCGAGTTTGCTCGCGAGCATGGCATCAAGATGCACTGCGACGGTGCTCGTCTCTGGGAAGCCGTCGTCTCTGGTGCCGGATCATTGCCTGAGTTTTGTTCTCAATTCGACACCATCTCGCTCTGCCTCTCCAAAGGTCTGGGCGCCCCCGTGGGGAGCATCCTCGTGGGACCCAAGGATACAATTAAGCATGCTTGCTGGGTCAGAAAGTCCATCGGTGGTGGTCTAAGGCAGAGCGGCGTTGTCACCTCGGCAGGCCGCGTCGCCGTGGAACAAACCTTCGGCAGCTCTCCCACTGGCTCCGACGGTCTTCTCAAACAATCCCACGAGATGGCGCGCAAGGTTGAAAGACTTTGGACGAGCATGGGCGGCAAGGTGACGAACTCAACGGAAACCAACATGCTTTGGTTGGATCTAGATGCAGCTGGTTGCAGTACGGAGAAGTTCATCGAGTACGGTGCCGAGGCTGGGGTCAAGTTCATGTCGAGTCGGTTGGTGACGCACTACCAGGTTGCACAGAACGAAGAGGAGGTACTCAAGCGTTTGAGGTTGGTATTTGAAAAGACTCTCTCCTCAGGTAAGAGCTTAAGTGCGGGACAAAAGATTGGTACGTCAAGTATGTATAAATCGCAATAGACCTGGGCATGAAACGAGTCGACTCAATAATGAATCTCGACTTGGAAATTGATGGGTTCTACAAATTCAGTATGGAAGCAATTTGACTGCTCGATATTGTGGTATCAAGCTCATATGAGTTAAGATTTAACCAATTAACCAGTATTACGAATAATCTCGGGAAAACTGAAGGCTACTAGAAATCAGGCTTTACAAACATGCACAAGGTAGAACTGCTTTAGTACGACCAGGGCAGCCGCCTAAATACACCGACAGTATCTAGGGTGACCAAGCCCAATCGGATAGGCTGATGAGTTGTGACACTGTCTCTGAAGACGAATCAACCGGCAACTGATATATAAAGTACCCATTGCATGCGGAATTCCTCGTTCTTCACCTCTCTACGGCCATTATGGATGAATTTGTTGGCGCCACTGACGCCTGCATTTACTGAAAGATAGTGGAGACGAGCCGTTTTTTTTTCTCTTCTAATTCCGCACTTAACCTTTGCATGACGGTTGAGAAAGTATAGCCTAATACAAAAGCGATCAAATAGTCTTGGTCTTTGCGAACATGATGTTCAATTCCTTCTACTAAATCATTCCGGGGTGGTGTGACCAAGCCTTATTGACGTCACCCAATCGGCCAAACTGACGGTAACTAAGACACTCAAAATGCGGGGAAGAAGGTTTGCGAAAAACCAGGATGGAAGGCGCGTAGAAGCGGGGGAGCCGACAGGACTCAGTCCCCAGCTCCCCACTGAAACCTATGTACTGACTGACTGTAGCCTACCGGTACATTGCACGGCAGGGTACAGGCAACATCCTCCATGTCACATTCTAATTCCGGCTGGTATCGGTAGATGCTCACCGTTAGTGGTTGTGATTACCGGTACTGTCGGGCGACGGTAACCTGGTCCAAGATCCAAGAACGGGCCGAATTCGGGGCCCATTTTCATGATCATCCCGCTATCCCAATGTGCTTCGGCTTCCACCGTAACCAAATGCCAATCAAGGTGGAACGAAACCGCCCCATTAGACGAATTGTGTAGTCTTGGCTTTCGGCTCTTTTCAGGAATCCTGGTTAAAGGAGACCAATGGCAAAAAAAAGCGCGGCCTTGGACAAGGCTTTAAAAAGAAGGTTGTTTAGCTGGTTGATCATCATCATCAAAACAGGCAAGGAATAGCTTTACTGGCAACAATTTCTCTAATTCCGCACAGGTCTTGGCTAATGGAGCCCAGAAAAATATTGGTCACCATGGTGCCACGGTAGAAAATGAATACCCAAGAGTCAGCCATAGCATCATCATATCCTAGTTCTGTCCAATGGAGTCTGCCGGCCTCCCCGACGCCGTTCCAACGCTCGCCAACATATATATCGGTCTTGTCGGCCCTATATCTGGTGTAGCTATTCCACATGACCTTTGTGTAGATCAATTCCTCGTGGTTCTTGCAACAAAGGCTCCGAAAACGAGCCCCAAGTGGAACAATGGCTTCTCTAAGACATTTGGCCATGGCTGTTGCATCTTTGGCAACAGCTACTTCGGCCTTGTACGTCAATGGCACCGTCATCGCCCCGTGTGACTCTCCAATATACTGCCATGGCAATATCTTGGAAGGAGTTGAGCTGGCATCCCCGTTTTCCGATTCCAAGACGTTTGTTGACATGTGAGACCACCGTATTTCTCAATTCACACAACTTAGCCATCTAACATAAACCCAAGGCCGGCAAAAAGGCCACTGAAAGAGATCCAGGCGGCCTTTGACAAACTCGACAAGCCTCTCACGAACAACTCAGCTCTCAATGAGTTCCTTGACAAGTACTTCGCTGACGCTGGTGGAGAGCTTGAGGAAGTCTCGACAGACAAGCTCAAAACAGACCCTTCGTTCCTTGACAAGATCGATGATTCCGTTATTAAGGAGTTCACTCAGAAAGTTATTGATATCTGGCCAGACCTAACTCGAAGTTATGCTGGTGATGCGAGCAACTGCACCAATTGTCCCAACAGCTTTATCCCCGTCAACCGAACATTTGTCGTGGCTGGTGGTCGTTTCAGGGAGCCCTACTATTGGGACTCATACTGGATCCTCGAAGGGTTGCTGCGTACTGGCGGATCCTTCATTGGTATCTCAAAGAACACAATTGAGAATTTCCTTGACTTCGTTGAGCAGTTCGGCTTTGTCCCGAATGGTGCTCGCATTTACTATCTCAACCGGTCTCAGCCACCTCTTCTTTCGCAAATGGTCAAGATTTACATTGAGCATACTAATGATACGGACATTCTGAACCGAGCCCTGCCATTGCTAGTGAAGGAGCACGAGTTCTTTATGAAGAACCGTACTATGGACGTTTCTGTTGGCAATAAAACGTACAGCCTAGCCAGGTAAGCATCATGTATATATTTACTGACTGGTTTGTACATTTGTCTAACAGTCGTAGATACGCTGTCTCAAACACCCAGCCACGTCCCGAGTCCTATCGGGAAGACTACATTACCGCTAATAACGAGTCTTACTATGCCACATCTGGTATTATATACCCCCAGACGGAGGCGCTCAACGAAACGGAAAAAGAGAGGTTGTATGCCAACCTGGCGAGCGGAGCTGAAAGCGGCATGGATTATACATCAAGATGGCTTGAGCGACCAAACGATGCCGCTAGGGACATTTACTTCCCCTTGAGATACCTTAACGTCATGAGCACAATCCCAGTCGATCTCAACTCGATCTTGTACGGTAATGAAATTGCCATTGCCAACTTTTTCAACCAAACGGGCAACGACACTGCCAGTGAGGAATGGCGCGACCAGGCAAAGACTCGTAGCGAAGCTATTCACGCGCTTTTGTGGAACGATACACTTTTCAGCTACTTTGATTACAATTTGACGTCTAGCTCCCAAAATATCTGGTATCCAGCTGATAACGACACGGCGAGTTACGACAAGGATGGTGCACCTGATGGCCAGCAAGCCTTGTTCAGCATTTCCCAGTTCTACCCATTCTGGC
This sequence comes from Mariannaea elegans, assembly GCA_930272665.1. NCBI lineage: Eukaryota > Fungi > Ascomycota > Sordariomycetes > Hypocreales > Nectriaceae > Mariannaea > Mariannaea elegans. The sequence goes on from CAKNEU010000026.1 coordinate 279,774, forward strand.
TTGGCTCTGCCCCCGAGTACATCAAGAACAACCCTTACGCCGTACTCAATGCCTACCGTCGCGTATCCAGATACCTTGACGCCCGCAAAGGAGGTGTTCCAGCGAGCAACTTCAAGACCGGGCAACAATGGGACCAGCCCAACGTGTGGCCACCTCTGATGTACGCCCTCATGGTTGGTCTACAGAATACCCCGGCAACATTTGGTGTCGACGACCCTTCGTACAAAGCCATTCGTGAACTCGCTCTGCGTTTAGCTCAGCGTTATTTGGACTCAACTTTCTGCACATGGTATGCAACGGGCGGCTCAACATCCGAGACCCCACAACTAAAGGGTCTTTCTACCAAGGACACGGGCATCATGTTCGAGAAGTATAGTGATACCTCGCTCAACGGCGCCGGCGGCGGTGGCGAGTATGAGGTCGTCGAGGGCTTCGGATGGACAAATGGTGTGCTGATCTGGGCAGTGGACACTTTCGGTAATGAGTTGAAGAGGCCAGACTGTGGACACATTGAGGCGGCCGATATCAGTTCTAAGCGGAGCTTGAGTGCAGTACTGTTGGAGAAGAGGGATGCAAAGAGGGTGAAAAAGTTTGGAAAGAGAAAGGGGGCCTGAGAAGAAGGACCTAAAGGAGAGAATGCTTTTGGGGAACACCTGCTGCCGCCTAATGCTTAGTGCTGTTTTAATTGTTAAATCTCCCATAGTACACGGTTTCATATGCATCTTCTCGGAGGATGTATAACTCTCCTCCCTAACTGTCACGCTATGATTGTGCCCGATCCTCCCTCTCGGCGCATTGCCTATGTTAACTGAAGTGATAGAGTCACCTCGGACTAACGTGACCTAGACCCTAACCTCCGCCTAGTCCCAACCATGGAAAAGCCCTTCCATGTAATGCTACCCTGATTGTTCTCATCAATGTCCCGATCTAAGGATGTATTCAAAGAAGATATCTCAACTGCACCCACGCCACCAAAAGGGGATACTAACTTAAGGTACTAATTCCCGCCCCCTTGTATCGAAGCGTGATTGGTTTAGTGGTAAAATTCTCCGTTGCCATCCGAGCAGCGTCGGGGAGCCCTGGGTTCGATTCCCAGATCACGCAGTATCATATTCTTTTTGCCTCCTGCTAAAATCCTGAAAAGATAAGAGAGATTCGTGCTTTCTTTTTTGCCCTCCGGGAAATCTTTGCCTCTTTCTTGCTGTTGAGGGTGGTATCTGGTAACAAAAGTCACGTAGCCAAACACCATCAATACCAAAAGTCTTCACATGTACAGACTTCACGTATCATCAGTAACGGCATCTACTACACCTTATTAAGGCCAGGTAATTTAGTTTGATGGAATGAGCAAACTTGTTTTCACGACAAAGCATACATAATGCAATGTGAGGTATTAGTTGCACTACTTAATCCCAGCCTCGTCAACACTTAACAGAGAGAGAACTTTGAAAGCATACTGAGAGCTACCGCTTCGAGTGTTGAGCATTAGCTAAACTACCGGTAGATATTACTTACTCAATCTCATCTAACGTCGGATGGATGATATTTTCTTGTTGCGGGGGTTGTAGGAGGAGGATCTAACGTGACGGTTACCTACTACTCATTCTCACCTGTCTTAATCTCGACATCGCGACTTTCTTCAAGAAAGGAACAATACTAAGTAGCTCCTAATCAATCGAGTTTCGTTTACCTCGTCAACACCAGAATACGGCCAGTTCTGAACCATGCCAGTGCTGTAAGATCGGGCCATCTGTAGGTACTTGGGCACCTTCCGTGAGCCCCACTACCGGTACCGCCGAGACACCGGAGGGTACCAAAGAGATCCCCGTGACCTCCGGCTGGGTGGACCCGGCGAATATTGAGGAGAGATTATTGCTTCGACGTACATCCGTAAAGGTCGTATATTATCGCTTTGGCGAATCGTAAACCGTTGCGAAAAGAATTATCGGAGACGAGGAATCGAGGCAATTTCAACACAGCCCTACAAGGTAACGTCCGCCACTTCGGCATATGCCAAGCCGATCAGCTTCCACGCCTGGCCTTTGGTGTGGATCATGATGCCAATAGTGGAGTTCTAACAAGTGTAACTAGAACCAACCCAGCAAATAGACGCGCTAGGTCCCCGGGCACAGGTTCCAATGAAAGCGCTGGGGAGACAGATACGATGAATGCGAGAAAACGCGAGAGTGTTCAGCCACACCTTTGGGTCAGGCACGACGATCGGCCTACAACAGCTAGTTTCACGCTGTTATTAAATGCGTGGAATTGGGGGACTATTTAAAGCATGCCTTCCCCTTCACTTTCTTCCTATCCTCGAATTACGATAGACACAAGACAATTATTTCCTTTAGGGGCTCAATATTTACCTTTCCCACACCCAATACCACAACGTCAACTTACAAACCCGCCAAAATGGGTTTCGGGTCTTCCCACAAGGATAAGGAGAACAGGGGCGAGGTTGCCAACGTCCCCCCGCAAATATCCGATCTTCATTGCTTGTATGTTCCTTTGGATCTCAAATTAACAGACAAAAGCTAACTCTTTATATAAAGTACTGAGACTGGGGGCATCATCACTTCAAGCATGTTCACATCCCCACGCGCTTATTTAGTATGGTTACTAACATATTTCTAGCTATGAACGAGCTCCCGGGATACCGCATTACCAAGGTTCTTGGAACTGTCTACGGTATTACCGTCCGATCTCGCAACATTGCAGCCGGCATCACAATGGTCATCAAAAGCATGGCTGGTGGTGAGCTACGCTGGTTCACCTCCATGCTCTACAGCTGCCGCAACGAGTCCGTGAGCCGACTTGTGGATGAAGCACGCTCTCGCGGCGGCAACGCCGTCATCGCCATGCGTTTCGATGCTGCTGATTTGGGCGGTTTCGCGCAGACTGCTGCGTACGGCACCGCTGTCGTTGTCGAGAAGCTTGAGGATGCCAACGTTGAAGCGACGCAGCTTGTCAACATATGACGAGATAGCCTAGCATGACTTGGGCATGACTTACGCAAGAACTTGTTCAGGTTGATTCGAATGTTGCTGTTTTAGGAGTCATGATTCCATACTCTGTTGCTCGCTCTAGGTGGTGTTATTTATTATCAGGGACATATTAGAAATGTATTATCTTGGATGTATGTTATTTTCAGCAGAGATACCACCAATGTTAAATTCATTCACTGGACCTTGCTTCCCCCAGTTTGCTCTCCCAGACGCACCCGAATAAAGGAAGGGAAATTCGCATGTAAGGCCCCAGACTAAAAATAATAAAAAATAAAATAAAAAAACATCATAATCTTACTTTCGTTGTAAGAAACTCTCCTTTTCCTTTTTTCTTCTTTTTTTTTTTGGAATAAAAAAAAGCATAATAGTTTATATGGTTCAAGCAACTCTTTTTATCATGATCAGTCCGTCAGAGCTCCATGCACAGTATATTATCTCGTTGGTGGGGAGGAGTTCAGCTGGGGTTAAATCGCGTCACCAAATTTACCGCTTTTAGCCTAGAAGCATGTGACACAGTGCAGCTTGGCGATTATGTCATCCTGATACGTAGTTCAACACTCCTTTGTTCTATTGACAACCCAAATAAGCAAGACAGCGCATCCTCATCTTCACTATAAGACTGCTCTTTCATTCCCGTCAATCTTTTCTTCACCAATTGCATTTGCCGGTTCGACACCATGCTCCAGGACATTCGCTATTGCATCATTTGTGTTTGATTGCACCTCCGTGCTTGATTACCCCACGACAACCGAGCAACAAGCGTCGTAATGGATCCCTCCACGTCCACCCTCGAAAACGAGCGCCGATATTCCCACGACTCACTTTCCTCCGTCTCGACCACCAGCCTTGTTTTCGACAGATTACAAGAGAAGAACCACATGGATGCTCAGAAGGAGAAGGACCCCCGGGCCTTGGAGGACGATGATCCTCTCAGGGAAGACCAAGATGATCTTGAGACCGGTCCCTTCCTAGGACCGGGCGCTTCCCTTCATCGTAAGCCGATGGACAAGGGTTTACGCCGCATTCTCATCATCATTGGTGCTGTCTTTCTCGTTGCATGGCTGAGTGGCCTGGGCATCTTCGTTGTCTCTGGATCCTATCGTCACGCGAGCGAAACTGAGCACGATCCAGATGCGTCATCTCAAGGTTCGGGTAAGACGCTCACCATGGACCAGCTCTTCGACGGCTCCTGGTATCCGAACTCTCGTCCCCTGACCTGGGTCGCTAGCCCAGATGGAGAGGATGGCCTGCTGCTTGAGACGGGCGCCTCTGGCAGGGACTATATGGTTGTTGAGGATGTGCGATCTCGCAATGGCGCGGTGACTGAGAATGGTCCCGCCAAGATTGCTGAGGCGCGCACTCTCATCAAACAGTCCACCTTTGAGTATGGCGGCCAGAAATATGCTCCCCAATGGTCACAGCCCAGCCCTGATCTCAAGAAGGTCCTGCTTGCTGTTAACAGAGAGAAGGTCTGGCGCCACTCATTCTCTGCTACGTACTACATCTTCGATGTCAAGACACAGACAGCTGAGCCGTTGGTTCCTCTGAATGTGGATGCCAAGGTTCAATTCGCCTCTTGGAGTCCCCAGAGCGACGCCGTCTCCTTCACCCAGGACAACAATCTCTTCATCCGACGCCTAACGAGCACAGCCGATGTTATTCAAATCACAGAGGATGGTGGCCCAGAGTATTTTTACGGTATTCCTGACTGGGTTTATGAGGAAGAAGTCTTTGGCGATCGTAGCGCGACTTGGTGGTCTGAGGATGGCAAGTATGTCGCCTTCCTTAGAACCAACGAGACGGGTGTCCCCGAGTATCCTGTTCAATTCTTCATCAGCCGCCCCAGCGGTAAGGAGCCCGCCGATGGCGAAGAATCGTACCCTGAAATCCAGCAGATCAAGTACCCTAAGGCTGGTGCCCACAATCCTGTAGTTGATCTGTTGTTTTACAGCTTCGACAAGCATGACACCTTCTTGGTGCCCATCGAAGATGGCTTCGAAGATGACAACCGTATCATTAACAACCTCATCTGGGCCGGCGACAAGGTCCTTGTCAAGCAGACCAACCGCGTTAGTGATATCCTCAAGGTTATCATGATAGACGTCGGCGCTCGCAAGTCCAAGACCCTCAACACCACCAATGTGAACGATATTGACGGTGGTTGGTTTGAGATTTCGCACAAGATGACATATATCCCTGCTGATAAAGAAAAAGGCCGCGTGGATGACGGCTATGTTGACACTGTCATCCATGACGGTTATGAACACATTGGATACTTCACTCCGCTTGACAACCCAGAGCCTATCATGCTTACCTCGGGACACTGGGAAGTTGACGACGCCCCGTCTGCCGTTGACTTGGCCAATAACCTTGTCTACTTCGTTGCTGCCAAGGAGTCCTCCATTCAGCGCCACGTCTACTCCGTCAAACTTGACGGTTCCGATCTCAAGCCCTTGATGAGCACAAACCAGGAGGCGTACTATGATGCCTCTTTCTCCGCTGGTGCTGGCTTCGTCCTCCTCTCGTACAGGGGACCCAAGATTCCCTTCCAGAAGGTCATTTCCACCCCTTCAAACTCGATTACTTACAGTGAAGTGCTTGAAGCCAACGCCGAGCTTGCGGAGCGCGCCCGGAAGCATCAGCTTCCTCTCCTCAACTATGGCACTCTGGACCTTGGCAATGGCGTTGAAGTCAACTATCTCGAACGACGTCCGCCGCACTTCGACCCCAAGAAGCGATACCCCGTCCTCTTTCAACAGTACTCCGGACCCGGCTCTCAGTCCGTGACCAAGAAGTTCTCCGTCGACTTCCAATCCTATGTCGCCGGTGCTCTTGGCTACCTTGTCGTCACCGTTGACCCGCGAGGAACCGGCTTTAAGGGCCGCAAGTTCCGCGTTGGCGTCCGCAACAAACTTGGCGTTCTCGAGTCGCAGGACCACATCGCCGCCGCTGCCCACTTCGCCTCAAAGTCTTACGTTGATGGCGACCGCCTCGCCATCTGGGGCTGGTCCTATGGCGGCTTCACCACGCTCAAGACTCTCGAGCAGGACGCCGGCCACACGTTTTCCTACGGCATGGCTGTCGCTCCCGTAACTGACTGGCGCTTTTATGACAGCATATACACGGAGCGCTACATGCGCACCCCCCAAGAGAACGCTCAAGGTTACGATGCTTCCGCGATTTTAAACGCCACGGCCCTAGGTCAGAACAAGCGTTTCTTGCTCATGCACGGCGTTGCCGATGACAACGTACACTTCCAAAACTCCCTCACTGTCCTTGACAAGCTTGACCTGGCGAGTGTTGAGAATTACGACGTGCACGTCTTTCCGGATAGCAACCATAGCATCTACTTCCACAATGCCAACCGTATTGTCTACGACAGTAAGTTTCACCTTGCTTTGAACTAGACTCGTTTGGATCTGAACCGCTACTAATATGTCAATCACATCAGAGTTGAGAAACTGGCTCATCAACGCTTTCAACGGGGAGTGGCTTAAAATATCCAACCCCAAACCTCAGAATAAGAAGCGTCATGTTGCCGAGAAAGCCGCAGCGTAATTGTCGAGACATGTATATAGAATTTGGATATATTTCGCACCTTGAGATATGTTGAAAATCGAATTTCAGTATCTCCTTATAATGGGCATCATTTTCATTGGTAGTTATCAAGGTATTTTACGAAATGGGTGTCACGGCGTTCATTAGTTTAAAGTAATAAAGGGTAAATAAGACACAAGACATTCAAGAAAAAAGTGATGTACTATCATACACATACAACGACTCAAGTTATTTTCCTCAGTCGCAAATTTAAATCTGGAAAGTCATCCTCAAGTCTACCCGCAAGATCCTGAGCCCAAGCAGATCGCTCAAAAACCCATCCCCCCCCTCACGCCTCTACCAATGTTCCCCGCGTGGGAAGAGGCAAACTAAGATTACAGGGTTATGAGTCCATAGCAATACCCGAGTCCTCCTCGGTTCGCACTGATGGCGATGGTGTCCATGCTCCCCCATCCTTCACCTGGGGGTGATATGCGTCCTGGGTTGCCATCACAGGCATATAGACGACTGGGATACACCTCAGCACCGGTACCTGCATCTAGTACCCGTAGCCGGTGGGCTGCGGTGCAAAGCCGTTGGTCTGGCCATAAGGAGCGGGTGATGGGCTGCTTCCAACAGGGCCAGCGGTAATCATGAGACGGCTTGCACCAAGGATAGGGGCGTTATCTTCGGTTTTCTCATGTTCCTTCTCCTTGACCTTACGAGCCTCGTTGTCAGCCTTGAGAGTAGCAAGCTCCTTCGTCTGCTGGCACAGAAGGTTGATCATGTAAGGCATGGAGAAGTCCATAAGACCATGGCGCCACGAGAGCTCAAGGACCAGATCGGGGCGGATGAGCTCATTGCAAGCGTAAAGCATGCCAGTATAGCATTCGCGGTGGCCAATGTCGACGAACTACGTCAATGTTAGTGCATCATGTCTATATAGTGAGAGTTGGGAGCGGCTTACATATCGGACAAGATCGCTGACAATTTCAATCTTAGCAGACAGGGCAGCAGTCTCAATTGCGTCCTTGTACAGCTTGTCCTGCTTGGAGAGAGCGATCGACTTCTCCCAGCGCTTATTTTTGCGATAGATACTCGCAGCAATTTGACGGAAGAAGATGAGATCATGCTTCTCAAGCCGAGAAGCGAGCTCCACGGCGTCGTAGTTGTCATAGTTCTGTACCGAATCACGCAGCGTCTTATAGTCCTCCTCCTCGATCAACAGGTCGTTCACAGCCTCGTTAACGATTCGCTTGTTCTGAGTCTGAACATTGAGGAGGAAAGGCTTGATGAGAGGAAGGTCGTCATTTTTCTGGAACAGCTTGACAACACGGTTGACATCAATACGAGAAGTGAGAGTCGCAAGCAGGTCGGTAAGCAAGGATGGGTGCTGTTCCACGTAGAATTTGATAGCACGGTAGTAGATCTCCAAGTTAGCAACCTTGACGACAATCTCCTTGAACTGTTGATGATCCCAAGAGTTCTCTGGTCGCTCAATGACGGCGAGGGCAGCGTTATCGAATTCGTCATAGTGGTAGTAACAGAAAACTAGCTCGGGCCACAAATTGGCTTCCTCGCAAGCGCGGATCATCTTGGGCATGTTCATTCGGGACCAGAAGATCTTGATGTGCTCCATCAGGCGGTCGGGGTGATACCTAGAAAGAGCAATACCCAACTCAGTAAACATTCCCATGTGGGCACGCTCAAGGCCAAGACCTTGCTCGAGGAGGCTGATAAGCTCGTCAAAGTAACCGCTGCGCTCGTACTCTTTGACGAGAGTCTGCAGCTGTTCGGCATCAACGATCAAGTTGAGACCGCAGATCTGCGCAAGTCGGAACTCCTTCTTACCAACACAGGCCTCATGGACTTGCTTCCACACTTTGATATTGTTGGCCTTGCGAGCGCACTCGACAGCGGCCTGGTATTCACTGAGATGAACGAGAGTAGTGGCAAGCTTCGCCCAGTTTGAGACGCTGGTATAGAAGATCTTGGAGGCCTCGAATAGCCCCTCCTCATAAGCCTTATCGCCGGACTCCTCAATGTTAGCAACGTTGGTAGCTCGAAGGAAGTCCTCAAGTTCGGCAAGCTGATCCAGGCGAGCATAACAGAAGGCGAGGCCGGTGTCAATAGCGGGCTCACGCAGAGTCTTGCGGGCCATTCTGAGGTACTTGACAAGATCCTCGTTCTTGCCGGCATGGGTGGCGATGTCAATAACCTCCAGATAGTTGCTGGGGTCAGCAGCTTTGATGTATGATTCAATACCGTCAGAGACACGGAGGCCATCAAGTTGAGCCTTCGCAACCTTGCTCCAAACCTGAGGAAGATCAACCTCCTCAGCATAGGCCTGAGCACGGTCGATGCTGACGACGTGCTCAACCAAGATATCGACCGCAGCAGACTTGTTGTCGGCCTTCTTGTAGATCTCAAAGGCCTCCTCAAACAGACCAACCTCGATACAAGCAACCGCAATATCATCAGCATTGTAACCGTCCAGCTTGTGAATGTAGTCCATCACACGGGCCTTATCAGCCTTGGCAGCAGTGAACATAAGCAGGTTCTGCAGGTTCTGATTATCGCTGAAGGGTGAGGGCTCCAAGACGATCTTCTCGAGGAGTTCAATAAGTTCAAGGGGTAGATCGTTCTCGAGGAAGGCAGCAACGGCGACAGAGACTTTAGCAGGATCAGTAGACTCGGGGACGGCAGTAGCGGTGACCTGGTCAACAACAGAGCGGCGGTGGATGTTGTTCTCGCTCAAGACGAAGCGCCACAACTCGTTATCGGCACGCTCCAGCAAGTAGCGGGCCTGAGCTCGGTACATAGAGTTCTCATTGGTGATGTTCACGAGCTCAAGGTCGTTCTGGCCCTTGGAGTAGGCAATGTAGGCCAAGTTGGGGTCACGCTTCTCACAGTACTTACCCACAGTGAGGGTATCGTACTGGTCGTTCTCCTTGAGGAACTTCTCAGGATTATTGTTGGAGTCAATGTAGATCTTGGCGAGCGCGTTGAAAACACCCTGCTGCTGGTTACCTGCCTGGAGGGTAGCCTCGAGGAAGGGAAGCAGGAGCTTAAGTCTGTTTCGAGTCTCTACTTCGGAAACAAGCTCGTCAATGTTGATCTCTTGAGCGTTAACGGTGCTCAAGAGCTGCTTGATAATACTCTCCTCACAATCAACATCGAGGAGGCCACCAACGACAGCAGGAGTTCGGGATGGGTTCACTCGTTGGACGTATGACTCGATAGCAGTGAACTGCTGGTTTTGGTAGAGGTACAGGATCAGATCATGCACAAAGTTGAATCTGTCGCAAACAATGATGAGAGGAAGCTGCTCAGGCAACTTGGCTTCCTTGAGGAAGTTCTTCACCTTTTCAGGATTGTACGAGTTACTATCTCGGCAGATTCGCTCAACCTCGTTGAATTGACCCATCTTAGTAGCAGCCTCGATGTACTTGAAGTGGACATCAGGATCCTCTGAGAGGTTGACGACACTGCCAAGATAGTAGAAGAGACCCTCGGCAGTCTTATACTTCTCAAAGAGATCAATCAGACGAACAGCACCAAGGAGCTCGGAGTACTTAGTGGCGATTGTGACCACAGATTGAAGGTTCTGGCGAATGTTATGCTTCATCATGGCATCAAGGCAATCAAGAGACTGCTCGACGGATAGCTTGCCGAAAAAGGTAGTCAAATACTCGGGGTTGAAGTTAGGAGAACCTGGAATGTTGACAACAACGCGCTTAATGGACTCGGGATCCTCGTACAGCTCCAAGGCCTTTTGAGCGAGACCAGCCTGCTCGCACAGCTGGGCAATACGGGCCTTGTCAAAGTGAGTGAACATCTCGTTTCCGAGAATAGCATCGGCGACTTGAGGGGCGTGCATCAAGTTCATCTCCAAAAGACGAGTCTGGAGACGGGCGTGCTCGGGCTTGTTTTCCTTGAGGGCATCAAGCAAAAAGGCGGTTGCCTGCTGGATCATACCCTGAGCCTGGAAGATGTCGCAAACACGCTCAAAATCGACTAGGGGACCTTGTTCGCTGTTAGCGAGAGCAGTTGCGAACTCAGCACCCTTCTCGGGGTTAACCCGGATGATGTGTTGCAGGAGCTGAATATAGTCTGGCTGGTATCCAGATTGGGCAGCGTAAGGCAGAATCTTGTCGAACTGCCCAGTCTCGGCGAAGCCAGCAACCACCTTTTGAGGAACATTGGCCTTCAAGTAAATGGTAAGGGCCATGCTAACATCATAAGGTCGAACAAGATCACCAAGTTGCTCAGAGCAGTCCAGTTTACCCTCCTTAAGCCACTTCTCAAGAAGGTGTTTTCGGTTCTGCTGGAGAACAGGCTGGGCCAACTCGAGGGTCTCATGCCTGTTAAGGGTACCCTTATCCAAGAGCATGCCGAAGTATTGCAAAGTAAACGCCATCTGTCCAGGCTGGGCAGGCAAACGCTTGAATTTCTCGATCGTCTCGGGCGTTCGCAAGAAGCCTCGGGGAGAGTTCGCGGCAATCTTGGCAGCTTCCAGATAACTGCCAGAGTTGAAGAGTTGTTCAAATTGTCGGGCGTATAAGTTGTCGGCACCTGGAAGACCGGCTCTTGAGGCCATTTTGATGGCCATTTCTGTGTTGGCTGGGTTCTGGAGCAGGTAGGAGATAACATTAGTGTCATCAACGCTGACAAAGAGCACTTGGCCCTTTCGGTTGATGCCGACAATGCCTGACGATTCGTTGTCGGCGCATGTGGTGAAGATGGTCTCGCTCGAAATTCGGTTCATGAAGATGCAAGAAGCGGTCTCGAGGTCGTAGAGGTGGATAAAGCCATACTTGGTGACCATGTAAATGACACCATACTTCTGCGAAACCTGCAAGGCCACGGGGAAATCACTACCAGCCTCAGGGGGGAAGAACACATCAACCGCCTTCTTCTGGAAGACAGGGTTCGACTCGGCGTGGTCAACTTCAACAATGTGAAGCTTGGCACCGCTAGCCGTCCGCACGGCGAAGCCGAAAAGCTTCGTATCTTGGGGAGCTCCCTCCAATCGAAGAGTGCCGAATGCCGCAGCATGACCCTCGATAGCCTGGCTGATTCCTCGGTCTTTGGAGTATAATTGCATCGCACCAACAACTCGACCTTGCTGGGATGAGATACCAACAACAACCATCCATTTGCCATCAGAATTAACGCGGTAGTTGATGATTTGGCAGCCCTGTGTTCATCGGGGTTAGACAGCAGGCGACAGTAAGGAATGAGGAAAACCAACGTTCAGATTCGCATTGCGCTCAAAAATCTTAACAGGAGCGTCCTGGCTGGCATCATACACGTCCCAGTGGTAGACACTGGAGCTGGTGACAAGACCAATGCTAGTTTCGCTGATCCACTTCCAGAATTGAACATCCTCGTTCATTGTGCATGATTTGAGCTTCTTCTTCTGCTCAAGATCAAAGATCTGGAGTGTGCGAGACTGGGCCTTGAGGGCAATCACTTGTCGGTTCCAGTGCATGATGGCACTGTCGGCCTTGATTGGCCGGCGAGTGACGTTGTTGCCATTCTTGAGCTCGATGATGACGACCTCAGGCTGGGCCGCCTCATTCTTCTTTTCTCGAACGCATACGTACGAGTCGGACTCCAGTGTCTGGGTCACGTCAGCTTGGTTCACTTCAGGAGGTTAGGGGGCGAAATGGCGACGACTGGGGTACGCACGCATGAGTTGAAGCCGATGCTTTGAGTGTCCACGCCAACGTTATTGAGGTGGACAAGCTCCTGAAATTTGATGGGCAGAGGCGCCATGACGCCGGTGTGGCCGATTATCAGATAGAAAGGACCGTCCTCGAATCGACGCTGCTAGCCTCGGGTGGGAACGAGGAGGGATGAAGATGAGATGTTTTGGTCAATCTCGGATCGGCCAGAGATTGGGTTGGGGGATCGTTGAGAGAACAGGTTGGCGGAAGCTTCCATGCGCCGCGTGGCACGGGCAGAGCGGAAGCAGGTGGAAGTCGAAAACAGCGTTGCGCAGAAAGATCGAGAGAATAGAAAAGAAGAAAGGAACAACGACAGGATATCGCGTCGTGAGCTGCTGATGGCGAGCAGGCGATGTCGTCGAGGATCGTGAAGGTGGATGTGGAGATGAAGAGAGGAAGATGAGGGTGAAGTTGTTGCTGGCAAGGAGAGGCCAAGGAGGTCACTTTTTGGGTTACTTGTTCTATTTGCCTTCCCAGTTGCGACCTGGGCAAGTCCGGAACCAGGGCAGGTGCAGCTGGGGAGGTACGTACCTGTCCACTTATTTCCGTACGGAGTACCTTGAAGACAGTGATGAGGTATGGTACATCGTGTCAGCCTGCCACGCCACGTAATTCAGGGTACCCGCAGCCTACTACGAGTTGCAGGTACCTTCCATGCACTGTTAGGCTGCTCTCTTTCGCTCTTCAGGTGTGTGTGGGACGTGCTACGGTGTCGATAATCCACTGGCTGACGCTGGCTAATTAATTAGCACCTTCCAGCAGCTCTGGGCGTAGCTGCCAGTCAAAGCTCGAGAGAGAGCTTCTGGCGAATGACTGAATCACCTGCGAAAACGATAATCCGGGCTGCTTTTTGCATGAAAAAGGGGCAGCCTAAGAAGCTCCAAAAATATCGACAAAGGTGCTAGACTAGCCTCCCTGTGCCTTGCAGCAGAAACAGGTCCACTCTGTGCGTCTTGGGGGCTGCTGACGGGGGTTTGATGAACCGTAGTTTAGTCCTCGCTAACTGTAATTACTTTACCCTCTCTGCGTGGTAGCGGACATGTTAACTTAATCTCAAGATTGAAAAGGTTTCTGTTCGCAGCCTACTTCGGAACAGGTAGCAGCCGAAACAGAGGGCGGGTTAATTGAAAAGGGGATTGTCACAATAAACGACTTTTCGTATTCGATACGACAAGATTCTACGACAGTTCGGGATCGGTTTGGAGGTGTATATTACCCCCCTCAGATCTGGTCCTCTAAGACGACAATGCGCCCTGTGCAATGCTTATCCCACCACCAATTCACATCGGACGCATCTTGCACCATACTAGGTAGTCACTCTATCACGCAGATGAGTTCCTGTACAGCGCTAGTTAAGATATCTCAAAGCCAAATTCATCATCATTTTGCCTCGTTTCCCAGGAAAATCCCTTCTGAGGTTTCTTCTCTCTCGCCAGCCTGGGATCCCGGATGCGTTAGTTAACTCTTCAAGGATCTCTGTGAAGATGCTCGAACTTAGGACACTGCTCTCTCGGGAAGTTAACTAAGCTCGCAGACCGAGAAGTACTAAGTTACATGAGACCTTTACCCAGTCCAACATCCTCTATCTTCTAACAATATAGCACAAACCCAGAACATCTCTTTCACGTCAAGTGTTGTCGATCAATATGATGCGTAACAGCAACCTCATCTCCTTCAAACTCCTCGCAAAATGGGCACTTCACCACCTCTACGCCTTGTCCAATGTCAATCTCACTACTTCTCGGCTCTCCTTCCTCCGGCATGAAATCCGCTAAGCTCCTCGGCGGCGGCCCATCCGGAAACTCCTCATCATATCTCACATCCGTATACCTCCCTGAGAACCTCGACGAAGAAGCCAGTACGCTACCCTCCGCTGCAGGAGTAGCGCTTCCATCACCGATGCGCTGCACCCGTCCCACCTGACCATCCCGAAGCCGCACCTTGATTCCCCTTGGATGGTTCCCTCGCGTAAGGATGTCTTGCACATATCCGTGCGTTTCTTGGCCTGTGGGTTGGTCTTCTTTTAGAACGATGAAAACTGATGCGCCAGGGATAACTTGTTGTACTGTTGGAACTGTGCCGGCGACTTGCTGGGGCGTTGGTGGAGGGTCCTGGGATTGGCGAGCCTGACTGTGCGGATTCGAGCGTTGGGACCTTGGCTGGCGGTTTTTCGGCCGGTTTTGACGGTTCATAGTATCTGAGTCTGTCCTAAAAATGCGAGAGATTGGTTGTTGTTGTTTTTGGTCGATATGGTGAGACGACCAAAACTTTCTGAAGTTACAAGTTTGAAAGTCACGAAGTAAATAGTGGTGGTGTGGAGAACATCCTGGGCGTGAATATCTAGCTACCCTGTACCTCTAGGCTGATTCACAAATAGCTTGTTTTTTTTACCGCCAGTTCTGGTTTAAGATAAATTTCGAAGTAAAAGGATGCTGGGATATAATAGAGAGGTTTTCAAAAATAACTTGTGATTCCAATACTTTGTAAGTCCAATAAATGAGCCTTTATGAATAGCTTTAAAGCGCCGCCCTTTCACATGTGATAAAGAAAGAAAATAATTCTCCAATAGCGACCTAGAAAATCATACGATAGCGAGGTATGTATTGATACCTAGTTGTTTTCCATCTATATCATATGGTATGCTTGGCCGTGCTGTTTGCGGCGTAACTAAATCATCCGACTACCATGGAGTTGAGATACGTCATACCAGCCACCTAATAAAACCGAACGCCGTCTAAAATTACAATTAAATTCATGTGGCCTTTTGATTTTCGAACCACCCACCCAGAGGTCAATCCGAGGAATCCTTTAACGGGTAGGGGCTTAAGCCTCACCCTCTTTCGCAGGCTTCTTTTTACGAAGATCCTTCCACCCCATTCCCCATGAAGAACAGAACATGAGACAAGATGCAGCGATAGCGAGGTAAAACACTGCATCTACGCTTTTCGAATAGGCAGCAAGCGCTTGTGGGAGATCTTTCACCGGGACGACCTTCCTAACGGCCGTGGCACCGGCATTAATAATGGTCGCGGTATCGAGGTGTGGAAGTCGAGAAGCAAGCTCATCCTTGAGCTTGTTGTTGAAGATGACGTTTGATACGGAGATGAAAACAGCTCCGCCAAAAGTTTGCGAGAAAACGAGGACAGCCGTGGCAATCGACATCATGTCGGGGGTCGCATTGGCCTGGACTGCGAGGATGGGCATCTGCATAGCAATTCCTCGGCCGACACCAAGGAGAATTTGATATCCAGCCCATGTGGCCGTAGGAGTATGAGGGTCCAGGGTCGTGAGAACGCCGTTAGCGATGCTAATGATGGCCGCACCGAGAGCGGCGAATGGGAGATAGTATCCCACTTTTTGGACTACGGCCAGTTAGTTATCAAATCTCAAAGGCGCATTGGGATAGGTGGAACTCACCAATGGTACCGATGGCAACGGCGCTCACAAGCTGACTGAGAATGCTGGGGAGTAGATCTACTCCGCTCTTGAAGGGGGTGGCACCCTTGACAGATTGGAAATAAATGGGTAGGTAGTATGCTGCGATGAACACCGAAGTGAAAAGAAAAAGCATTGTGACACAGGCGGTCCAAATTTCCTTCTTTCGAATGACCGGAAGAGGAATCATGGCGAGGTCGCCAACCCGGTATTCCCAGTAAAGGAAAACGATGAGGAGAGCACCGCCACCACAGAAGAGGCCGATAATTTTTGCAGAGTCCCACGGATAGTCGATGCCGCCCCACTGAAGGGCTAGGAGAAACATCACAGTGCAAGGGGCGAAGAGAAAGAAACCTGTGAGATCGAGCTTTGACAGCAGAGTTTTCATTATGGGCTCATCGGTTTTAACGGTTCGATCGGGAATGTCGACGAGTAAAACCAAGAGGACACAGATGGCACCAATGGGCAGGTTGATATAGAAGCCTGATAAATGTTAGCGTCTCCAGTCTGATCTATCAGTGCTATTGCACTTACACCATCGCCAAGTTGTATACTCAGTGAGGGCGCCACCAACCAACGGCCCGAAAACAATACCGAGTTGAGCGCATCCCATCAACACGCCCATAAGCGGGGGTCGCCTCTCCATCGGAACTGAGGCAGCAATGATGGTGAATGCTCCATTCTGGATGCCCGAGCTGCCAATACCGGCAACGGCTCGACCGATGATCAACATCATGGATGAGGTCGCGACTCCGCAAATGAGGCAACCGACTTCGAAGACGAAAAGAAACCCTAGAAAGAGCCACTAGAAACGGATTAGGAGAGGCTACCTCAGAAAGAACGCAGTTCGGATTGTTACCTTTGACTTGAAGTAGGTATAGAACTTGCCGGCAAGTGGTTGCAAAGCAGCACTACCCCATATTAGCAAAGTAGCCAATTTGTAGCTAACGAATTAACATACCTGGCAAGGTTGTATGCACTGCCATACCAACCGATGTCATCCAAAGAATGAAACCGTTCGGTGATACGAGGGATGGCCTGCTAGAGTTAGACTACCAATTGTGATAAAGACTCAATAAGACATACTGTTGTAATGATGGACATATCCAAGAGCATGAGAAACGCTCCAAGGGTAATGGAAATCATCAGACTTCCCAACTTCCACCCGGTAACATATGTTGGTTCAGGATCACCTTTCGGCGTGACAGGAATCTGATCCGTTGTGATGTCGGGTTTCTCATCATTCAACGTCGGCGTAGTCGACTCATGTTCGGCTTTTTCGTCCCACAGAGGCGGTTGGGACCCCGGACGGGGTTTGTCTGAAATGGGAGAATCCATCTTGTCTTGCCAAACAGTAGTATTAGAGCAACTCAGTTGAGCTGAAGCTGGCTTCGCAAGAGACAACCCCCTAAGAAAGTGGCGGCTGAACCGCTTTTAAGAAAAGGGTAGGCATGTTGGTATCCGCATTAAAAATCGCGGAGATTGTTCAAGTCCATAGGGCTGGTACTGCTCGTGGACAAACGGCTTTCGAAGTTGGTGTGTAAGAAGTATGGCTAGTGGATCATGCGGCCTTGGCCACGAATCCGAATCCCGCTCCCCGGGAATAAAGCGACCAATCACAGACCCGCATCGGAGGCGGTTGGTCGCTTTATTGACATCTCCGAAGGACCGGATCTTATAATAAGAGCCGGGGACCTTGAAATGGCTTGATAATCCGTGGGTCTTCGTTAGCGGATACGCGTTCCCGAAACGTCAGGACGTCGTATAACTCGTAATATCATTCGTCGAAGTCCGAGCTCTAGAACTCCCAGGGTCCAAAGACGTCGGACATCCATGTCATGTCACCAAAATCCATGGTATTGGGATCTGGTAAATTGAATCCAGGATGCACCGGGATTGCCGAGTCTACTGGCGGAACCGGGTTTGGTATGATCTGGCCCTGTCCTTGGCTATTGGGCGTCGGGATGCCTCCTAGATGCCTAGAAAGAGCCGGCTCCCACGAGGTTCGAATATTTTTCATAATCTTGGAAGCCTTCACAAAGAGGGTGTCTTCACCCTCTTCTGCCTTGAAAGTATAGATCGCATCCAACTGGTCAAACAATTCGATGGTTTGGTCAAGCAACCCAAGCAGATCAGCGGTATTTCTGACGAGATCTTTGTCCCATGCTGGGTCTTCGGACGTCGTGAGCCTATAAAGTGCTACCTGGATTTGCGATAGCTGGACATAGACCGAGAATGGGGATCCTGGTATTTTTGGGGGCGGGATAGACAAAAAGATGTCAAACCATGCACGCACGGCCTTGAGACAGCCAAACATGCTCTCGATGCGCTGACGAGTAGGAATGGATTGCATGAACAAACCGACAGAATGAACTTGCACCTCAGAGCCGAGCATCTGCAGTTGTAAAACCTCTGAAATAATATAGTTAGCGCATTGAGATGGATGGAATTAGATGACAACTTACTGCTTGGAACTAAGGCATGAGGCATACTCTCTCGGATTTCTTGTAACTTAGACATCATGCCCTTTTTGAAGACGTGTGTTGGAGTTTGGCCCGCTTCTCCCATGACGTCTCTCAGAAGAAGTTTTTGGGCTTCTTCACCCACGAGTTGATACTTGATGAAGGCCACCAGGACTTCGTCCGACGGATGGTCACGATCTCTATCTAGTACCTTCAAGCAATCATCCATGTGCGGTGTCCAGCGAAGCGTGTCCATCTTGCCGATGAAAGAACTCATACTGTAGACGTTAGTAGTCTACTTTTCGCGAAGTGGTACGCAACATACACAGAAGTTAGATACCAGAGTGCTAAGACAGCCCTCCTTTCCTCCATTGACCGTAACCTGGGAGCTGGTGGACGTCCTCCCCAGACCTTGAAGCAAATTGTAAAATATTGTTCTTCGATCGGTGCCCTGGTTAAGCTAAGGTCGTAGATGATGGCAATGGCGAGTTGAGAGTACGTGATAATGAAGGGTCGAGTTCCGGGACCTGAAGTCATGGTGGCCCTACGGAATACCCAATTAGAAGGGCCCTGAATCCATGAGAAACACAATGACATACCAAGCTATGTAGCAAATGAGACCAAGTAGAACATCCATGGTTCGCTCGTGGTTGACAACAACCCGTTGCGCAATTTCTTGGCGCACCCTCTCCTTCAAGATAGCACTTTGCGGGCAAGACATGGTAGCAATGTTCATAATGCACAGCCACATGAAGGGGCGTTCCTCACGTAGAGACGCTGCGGTGGTGTCGTGGGGTAACACCATGAACGGAAAGTTGGGCAACCAGTCTCGGAATTTATTCAAGTATATTTCGGCTTCTGCAGGCGTGGGCTCGGGTAGCTGATACGTTTCATTGATATCTGGAGGACTAGTGGACGTTGGTGTCCTATCGGTCGTAGTAGTAGGACGAAAAGTTTGGGGCATTGAGGACGCCAAACTCTGGGATGTTGATGAAGTCGCAGCAGCGGCTAGTGAATCAAGACGGCTGGTAAGAGTTATTGAGTCGTTGAATGGAGGCGTTCCACCTGTTGGAACGCTTTGTGGATTTGTAGTCTGAGATGCTCGTAGTATGGAGACGAGGTCATCGAGCTTCTCCTCGAGTTGAGCTGTCCTTGAAGCACTTGGCTTCTTTGCGACACGTTTTCTCGTTGTTGTCATGGGCTGACATTGTTTACCCAAACGATGACATCGTTGACATACATCAGTCGCCGGGTTCAAAACGCATTTACATTTTGCGCGCGAGCAATTGGTGCATGAGCGACCGTATCCCGCCGGTATTCCAGCAGAAGAGTCTCCATCTGCTGGCGTCATGGCTGAGAAACTTGAGATATTCTTTTCACATTCGATGAGACAGTGTATCGGGAATGCGACAGAAACAGCAAGCGTCCTGCAAAGCCCGAGCCGCTAACGCGGATCAAAGAAAGGTCCCACCAAGTGTCCACCAGGGACGCTCTGCTGAAGATTTCTGATCGGATAAGGCTGGCTGGGAAAAGTTACTCCAAACGGTGATGGAAGGGTGTGTTTGGCAGGGCGGGATTGAGGTTGGGAGGGCCTAAAGCCGTATATTGGTTTTGAGAGACGCGAGGATGAGTGGTGTCGGGCTTCGGATTTTGGCTAAACCCGAAACCCTCCACCACGACTTGGGTGGCACACTCTATAAGAATGGTAACGTAGCTCGATGAATTGAACCGGATTCCGGCCCAATTCACCGCCCCATCACAAATAATATGAGGGCTATAATGCACTTGTTTTGCAGGTTTCTGGTTGCCTAGACGTTCGATTATGTGACTTGACGGGTCGAGTCGGACTGATAAACTGCCCGCACAGGAGGGGCGCATGTACGAACCAGGGGAAGACGTGTCTGAGATTACCGAATAAAGATAAATGCCGTCCGCTCTATTGAAATATTAGTTGGCAGAAGAGTAACTAACTTGCGGTCTCTAGTTGCTTACGGACGAAATCTTTATGCACGTTCTAGGCAGCATCAAACTTCAAATTATGTATTCGTAACGGAGTGGCACGCGTACGAGCTAGAATACGACGCATCAAACATTCCTGCATTCCGAAATATGACGACCATTCTGAATACATTGAAGAGTGGCTTCTGCTGCCAATTGTTTAGGCGCTAAGATAACCACCTCTGACTCCTAAAAGTACCTATCCGCAGCGCAGTGCCACTTGGAAAGGTGACTGCAGATGCATCAACAATTAACTACTCGATCAGGACAAAAGCCGATGGCGCTGGATAATGCGGAGGTGATTCTGGGCGGATGAGCAAGCTTCTGACTCATTCAACACCCTGGAACATCGGAAAAGTAGGTAAATCCTTTTGATGAATCGCGGGTCGGTGAGACGAGACTCCGCGAATTACGAGAAGCTCTCCAGCTGGGATGAGAATAAAAGGGGATACCGGTACGTAATTGATTTGGCCTTTGGCCGACTTTCACATTGGGTACAGAACTTAAAGAATGCTGTTGAGATACTTTGCGAATGATAATCATGATCACCATCTGACTACAGGTGCTAGACAATTCCCCAACAACCCTCCAGCCTGCCTTGGGTTTTGAGATGTATAGTAGGTACTGTACTGTACGGTCTGGCCATGAAGTCCGTTCCTGATCTGATTAAATTGACGAAAGCAACAATAGTTAATACACTACCTACAATTGTACTGGTACTGTACGTACCACCTTGTCAGATCTCTAAAAAGGGAAATGGCCGACGAATGACTAAGCCAGCGTTCGTTGGCCAGAAAAGGAGACGCCATCCCCCCTGATTGGCTACCGAGCATTGGGCAAGCTTGGGCCAATCAAAGCCGACGTTTCCCGCTCGTTTCAATCAATTGCATTCACGTCACAGCGCGGCCCTGAACTCCGGTTTCATCCACCATCACCAAAACCTCTACCGAATCCCAACCCAATAGTTGGAGAACACTGGCTAGCCATGGCTGCTCCTAGCGTAGTGGTGGCCGAGATGCTACCCCGGTTTCTTCTCCCTCGCCTTAGCTGGGGTGCTCCTCTCTCCGTATCGCGGGCAGCCGTGCCCTTTGCCTCGGCCCAGAACAGCAATCAACGATGGTCCTTTGCAAGCCTACACGCTCGTCCTGCAGTACAAAGATGCTCTCGCCGTGCTGAGAGCTCGATACTAAGTCGCACATTTCATACCACTTCTCCAAGACAACGCGACCACCACTTTGATACTCTGAAGTTCGTCAAGCGACTCCAGAGTGAGGGGTTCACCGAGGAGCAATCAGTGGCCATGATGAAGATCCTCAACGACGTCATTGAGGAGAGGTACGCAATCCATCGAATACCCATTGTCCCGTTCATTGATCCTAACTCAAGTTCCAGCATTCAAAATCTCACCCGAACAATGGTCCTCCGCGAAGACGCCGCCAAAGCCACCTACACCCAAAAAGTCGACTTCGCCAAACTCCGTTCCGAGCTCCTCTCCGCCGACAGCACTGAAGCCAACACCACTCGAACGGCCAACGAGCGCCTGACAAACGACATCGCCAAGTTGAGCAGCCGACTGCGCGACGAGATCAGCCGAACACAGGCCAGCGTGAGGCTGGACCTCAACCTAGAGAAGGGTCGCATCCGCGAGGAGGCAGTGGGCCAGGAGCTCAAGATTAAGGAAACAGAGACCAAGATCGAACAGGAGGTTGCCGCGTTAAGAGAGAAGCTTGAGCAGGTCAAGTTCCAGACGCTGCAGTGGCTGATGGGTGTGTGCACAGGTTTCGCGGCACTGTTGCTTGGTGCCTGGAGACTGCTTATGTGAGAAAATTATCTTGTGGTGGAGGTTTTGCTATCGGAGGGAGGCTCTATGAGGAGTTGGCTGATGTGTAAATTATAAACTACAGAGAGGTCATTGGATACCTTGGGCTTAGGGGCAATATGTGTGTGATGGACCGTGTAGCCGGTCACCTTTACCGGGATAGATTTTCTAGAGTTACGAGTACTTGAAAAGCAATTTTTCTTATTTGCGGGCGTTGAATAGTCCTTATCTGAAGACATGCATGGAAATCAAGCTCCTGTCGACAACTGACGCAATGACCAAGGCTCCAAATCGGTTATTTGTTGTCAAGTTAGAGCAAATCCCCACTTTGTCTCATCTCAGTCAACCTTCCAATTCGCTTTATACCCTCCAGCGATGATGTAAAAATAATGCGAGAATGCGGCACTTCTACCCTGTCACATCCGCGCACCCATTGCCCAATTAATGCCCCTTTCACCACTCGGACACAAGCCCGTAGCACGCCTTCTGACAGCAACAGTCTTGGTGTCTTCCCCACCCCCGCCCCCCACATGCACCGCAACCCCACCATCGCATCGCCGATGGTAGCTCGGGGCCGTTGACGGAACAGGGAACTTTGCGTACGGATTTCTCTCTCTTCTTTCTTTTGTCCCTGTGAATTTCTATCTGTTTGGCTGATAACATCTCGGTTATCTCCAATCTGAAACATCCGAACTTCTCGTGTGCCGGGATACATGAATTGACCCTTATCTTCCCAGAAAGTTGGTGCCTCATCAGTTTCATATACACTTTGAACGACAATCATAAACCCCGCGATATCGCAAACACCGTTAAAATGGGTTCCCGAATCAAGATCTTGCTTTTGGGGAACATTAGACAGTAAGTTTGCCTCAATGGGGAAGATACGCCCTTGTCTCCATTATGTTAGTAGATGCTAAAGCTCATCTCGTTCTTCCTCAGCGCCCACAACGCATGGAGGTCTCTCTCCTCCATTGCTGATATCGTCATTCCCAAGGCTACTAACCGCCAAGAATTCCTCACCGAAGCCCGATCTGGCGCCTTCGAGGGTGTCATCGCTACGTACCGCACGTTTGCCTCTGTCAATATCACTGGCCGCATTGACTCGGAGCTGCTAGACTCGCTGCCCAACTCCCTCAGGTTCATTTGCCACAATGGTGAGTGAGTTCCTTACTTAGCTATGAAGGAGCTTGAGGATGAAATGCTAAACGGGTCGTTTGATGTTTTATAAGGTGCCGGCTATGACCAAATCGACGTCGTAGCTTGTACCACTCACTCAGTCCATGTCTCCAACACCCCTCACGCTGTCGACGATTCCACTGCTGATCTGACCATCTGGCTTCTTCTCGGTGCCCTGCGAAATCTTCCGGTCTCAATGGCCTCTCTCCGACAAGGCAGTTGGCGAGGAAAACCCCTCGCAAGACTGGGCCACGACCCTCAGGGCAAAGTTCTCGGTATTCTAGGCATGGGAGGTATTGGGCGCAATGTCGCACGAAAAGCTCGTGTGTTTGGCATGACAATTCGGTATTACAACCGCAGGCGACTGAGTCCGGAGTTGGAGGATGGAGCGGAGTATGTTGGCTTTGAGACGTTGCTCAAGGAGAGTGACGTTCTCAGCTTGAATCTTCCTCTGAACGTGAGTTGCTCAGTCTATCGTATTGGACCCTTTTACCTGGATGAATAGCTATTAACAAAGAAAATCAGCCCAAGACTCATCACACAATCTCAACACCGCAATTCGCCCTCATGAAACCCGGCATCGTCATTGTCAACACCGCTCGAGGCGCGGTCATGGATGAAGCCGCCCTAGTAAAAGCCCTTGAGAGTGGCCAAGTCTCTAGCGTAGGTCTAGATGTGTACGAGAATGAGCCTGAGATTCACCCGGATCTTATATCCAACGAAAATGTTCTCCTAGTTCCCCATATGGGCACATGGACGGTCGAGACGGAAACGAAGATGGAAGAATGGGCAATCAGCAATGTGCGTACGGCCTTGGAGACGGGAAAGCTGAAGAGTATCGTACCAGAACAGACGGATTTGCAATAGGTAACAGGTGCCCTGGTTGAAGGAGTTTAGATGTCAAGACGTAGAGAATTTCAGCAATTGTGATACTGTGCTCCTGCTGTTAGAAGAAAGAATTGACAGGCATACCGCTTATTATGAAGAAGTCGATCATCATTAAAAATTAGCTGCGTCGAACGACGGGCGAGTTATCACTCCAAGAACCTCATGTTAGGAGAAGATAGGGCAAGCACAGCTGAAGGAAACGGCATCGAGAGTAAAGTTCCTGTTATTGAAAATCTACTCTATCCTGGCCACGGTTGACGGGCCCTTTATCGAGTTTTTAGCCCATTTTTCTATTTTAGGGGGGCATCTCGGTCTTGGAATCTAATCCATGCATGCATCCATTCCATCATCCATTCATGCCTCGAAGGGGGAATCATGATTAGCAGAGAAGCCAACGCCATTTTGTTGAAAAAGCAAGATTTTTGTACCCCTTCCTGCACCTTGCAAAGGTATCGTCCTCGACTTGGGAGGATCAATCCAAAAAAAAACAAAAAAAAGCAATCATAAAATAAAAACAAAAATCATGAATAAAAACCGCACGTCTCCTGGTAACTCTCGCAGCCCAGATGCCATGCAAGTTTATGCTGTTGAAACCAGTATTTTGCCAGTTGCCGTGTCGAAATAATGGGTAAAGTTCGTTACACGTAGGAATCCAGTTGAAGGACCCTTGGGTATGATTACATTGAGGACGCTTAGTAGCGGTAGATGTCGGCCTTGAAGGGACCCTCGACAGGGAGACCGAGGTAGTCGGCCTGGACCTGGGTGAGGGTGCTGAGCTCAACCTGGCAGTGAGCAAGGTGGAGACGAGCGACTTCCTCATCGAGGATCTTGGGAAGAACGTAAACGCCAGTCTCGAACTTGCCAGTCTTGGCGAACTCGACGTGCTTCTGGCCCCAGGTCTCATCGTTGGCCTTGTAGAGGGCAATCTGGGCGAGGACCTGGTTGGTGAAGGAGCAGGACATGACGAAGGAGGAGTGACCGGTGGCACAGCCGAGGTTAACTAGGCGGCCCTCAGCAAGGAGGATGATGTGGCGGCCGTTCTTCATGAGGAAGCGGTCAACCTGGGGCTTGATGTTCTGCACGGAGGCAGCGTTGGCCTTGAGCCAGGCAACGTCAATCTCAATGTCGAAGTGGCCAATGTTGCAAACAATAGCGTCGTTGGGCATAGACTCAAAATGAACGCCAGTGAGGATATCACGGCAGCCAGTGGTAGTGACGAAGATCTGACCAATCTTGGCGGCCTTCTCCATGGTGGTGACCTGGTAGCCAGCCATGGCAGCCTGGAGGGCGTTGATGGGGTCAACCTCGGTGACGAGGACACGAGCACCCATACCGTGGAGAGCCATGGCACAACCCTTACCAACATCACCGAAACCGGCAACGACGGCGACCTTGCCAGCAATCATAACGTCGGTAGCACGCTTGATACCGTCGATGAGGGACTCACGGCAGCCGTAAAGGTTGTCGAACTTGGACTTGGTAACGGAGTCGTTGACGTTGATGGCGGGAACAAGGAGCTTGCCCTCCTTGAGCATGCGGTAGAGGTGGTGGACACCGGTAGTGGTCTCCTCGGAGACACCGTAGCAGTCCTTGAGCATCTCAGGGTACTTGGAGTGGACGAGAGTGGTCAGGTCACCACCGTCATCGAGGATAAGGTTGAGCTTCTTGTCATCCTTGAAAGCTTGGAGCTGCTGCTCGAGGCACCAATTGTACTCCTCCTCGGTCTCACCCTTCCAGGCGAAGACGGGGACACCAGCGGCAGCAATGGCGGCGGCGGCGTGGTCTTGGGTGCTAAAGATGTTGCAGCTGGTCCAGGTAACCTCAGCACCGAGGGCAACGAGGGTCTCGATGAGGACAGCGGTCTGGATGGTCATGTGAAGGCAGCCAGCAATGCGGGCACCGGCGAGGGGCTGGTCGGCGGCGTACTTGGAGCGAGTCTGCATGAGACCAGGCATCTCATTCTCGGCGAGCTCGATCTCCTTGCGGCCGAAGGCGGCGAGGGAGAGGTCGGCGACCTTGAACTTGTGAGCGGGAGCAGACATTGTAGCTTGTTTGAGAGAGAGGGATTAAGGGGATGATGAACGGAATGAATGAAAAGAGAAGAAGAAAAAGGAAGAAAATGAGAAGAGGAGGAAGAGAGGTTAAAAAACAAAAGGTGTTGAGGGCGGCGAAGAGCGATAAGATGGGGGAAGTGGGGCAATTTGCTCAGTTGCTCGATGCTGAGAGGCGGGAGTGCCTGAAGAGGGGAAGGAAAGGTCGGAGGGGCAAGGTGGGGGGGGGTTGGTGGGAACCGAAAACGCCTTCCTCTGCCGCTGTTTGGCGGTCGGGCCTACCAAAAAAGCGGGTAAATTTGGTTTTTAGTGGACTGGTTGTTGTGGGCTGGGCGGTGAGACACCTGAGAAGCGGCACAAAAAGGAGGGGCAAAGTTTTTTTTGCGCCGAACTGCTCAGAGCGAGGAGAGGACCGAAAGTAAGCGGGGCATTATCTGACTTTGTCAAGTCGTTTTAGCCATTGAAGGAGGTCGGAAGATGGGTTTAGGACGGGACAATACTTAGAGGGCCTTTCAACGGTTACTCTACATGCAAATTATTTTTATATTAGCACTCATCACCGAGGTCGAGAACCCACATTAAAGCACAATTGGTGGCAGGTTGCAGACAAGTGGGGGGGGTAATCCTTTCAGATGCAATTCGACTCTCCCGAATATCGTCGTAGGCCTGGAAGAAGAAGGCGCCAAAAAAAAAAAAAAAGAGGGAACCAAGCGTCAAGCGTATTCGTAATTGTCTGGGGCTAACTGACCAACCTACTCGTTCATAAGAGAACCGTTGCCCATAGCAATTTCTGGGCCTTCCTGCTGAGACCACGTTGAGTTTTTGAGGTCAATGACTGGGCTAACTCCATACGTTTCGGAGTTTTATGACCTTTCTCGGAGCCTTCCCGCGTTCTTTTCTACTCTGCTCCTTTGCTCCTAGACCGTAACTCCTCACCTTATGTGACCTTATTATGGGCGTCTCATCAGTTTCCCCTGACCAGGCAGTTGATCCCTCAGGGTCCTTGTTGTTCCATGTCGTCCATCCTAGCCCCGTGCACCGTTTCCGCTCCCAAACCCCCCGCTCCCGGAAGCCGAGAACCGTGTGCCGCAGCATACCATGTAACTAGACCTTTCAGACCAAAGGCCCTCCCCCTCTTCGATTGGTAGCATATTAGGCTCCTCTAACACGGGGGCTGTGTGGCGTGGCACATCAGTCGTATTGACCTAAGAAACGCACGACAATCCTCCGA
This sequence comes from Mariannaea elegans, assembly GCA_930272665.1. Classification (NCBI taxonomy): domain Eukaryota; kingdom Fungi; phylum Ascomycota; class Sordariomycetes; order Hypocreales; family Nectriaceae; genus Mariannaea; species Mariannaea elegans. Next base: position 307,108 of record CAKNEU010000026.1, read on the forward strand.
TGACCTGTAGATCTTTCGCGCCCCGAAGCAGCTCACCATGCCTAGATCTGGCCCGAAAACCCCCAAAACTGTCTCACAGTTGGGGATGATCATAACTGGTACTTGGTGGTGTCTTTGGACGAATTGATCACTTTAATCGGGACACGACAGTGTATGATTGGTCTCTTTATTCATCCCCAGGCGTCCTTCATGGTCTTCGGGCTTCTCCTTACGAAGCTCATCATCAGTTTATATACCAAGTAGGTCGTAAGTTGTTCTTGTAATCCTGCACATTTACTTCGTCTCGAGGGCATGGGTGAGCTCTCTCTCCATCTCAGATATGCCCAAACTAAAAAGTGGATCATATCTTCATTGGACCACCGCCATCATCACCGTCTCGTCGACTCTGATGTCTGCTTTTGAAGTGCTCCTCTCTTTCTCAACGCTTTAAATCTAGACCAGCACTCAATTATATTCCACATTGTCCGGAACGCCGCCAATGCAAACCATCACTGAGTATCTCTTTTCCCAAAATTCCCTCGAGACACCGTATATCCCTCTTTCAGCCTTGTCTATTTCGGCAACAAGTTCTCCCTCACGGCAAACATCTTGGCACTGATATTTGCTGTGAATCCATCTACCTGCTTGCTGTACTGCTCTACTTGCTTCGCGTTTAGCATACCCTCCAGTCGGCTAGGCTCCTGGGGCAGCTTGAACAATCGCTGCCACTCATCCTCAGGCAGAGGAGTCTGCTTGGCAGCGATACGCTGAGCATTCTCTGCCTTGCGCTTGGTTTGCCACTGTGTGATCTTGGTCTGCTCACGACCCAGTTGTCGCTGATAGAACTGGAAGTTATTGAGGTCGGTGTAGTGCGACTCGATGCTCTCTAGCAAGAGGTCGCAAGTCTTCTCGAGGAAGGGATCGATCGCCATGTCCAGGGAGTCGATGGAGGGGTACAGCGGGGGCTTAACAGTCTCGCGGTTGAGGTCAGCCAGTGAATTAGGCTGCTCGATTTCACCGTTAACGGGGCCGGAGGGGATCTGGTGCAGGAAGGTGGTGAGGAGGTGAGAGTTGTGCACGGTAATAGGGTACTCCACAAGGATGTCCTTGAACGAAAGCTTCGACTTTTGCAGGCTGTTTGTCACCCAAGTCAGTCCATCTGCTTTGTTGTATCTTCAATTTCCTAATATTAACTCACGTCTCAGTTGTAAACTTGCCCTCCTTATAGGCAGCCATGAAAGCGGGGGAAAGGCGGAATGCACGGAGAGTCAAGTTTCCCTGGGAGCTCTTGCTGGCATCATAGACGAGGGCGACGGTACTCTCGTTGTCCTTCTGGTAGTGGACCTGGTTCTCGACGAAGCTCATGTTAAGGAAGTTGCCCATGGTCGCGCTAGTGTACCAGCCAACATTGTTGGCATCCACATTAACCTCCTTAAGATGTCGGATCATCTCGTTCTGATAGGTGATGTTTGCCTTCTGTCTGGGAGCGGCGGAGGCGAGCAGTGAAACATCGCTCTGGTGATCAGAGGTGCTGGAACCATCGACAGTGGGGAAGGGGAAGGTGTTGGTGACCTCGAGGAGGTCGTTCTGGTCCATTCCGATGATCGAACCGGTCGCATGCGAGGGGAAAGCCGAGGAGCAGTGTTTGGCAATCTTCATGATGACCTACAGGCATACAGTCAGTACTCCCACTCATCTCCCTCATCATCCATGAGGGGAGGCCCCAAGGTGGGGCGGGGCAGTTGGACTCACCAAAGCCTCGACCTGAACGGCCTGGAAAGGCACCTCTTTGGGAGCAGCGTCACCCATTTTGACAGAGATACGGAGGGATATTCACGGAGCCGCGGGAGAAGGGGAGACGTTCGGCGCTAGAATCGCGAGTCGAGCGGATGGTGTTGTAAATTCGTCGGGGCTCGGGGCTCTGGAAGTGGGAATATCGAAACTTTTCGCACCCGATTTGTGGGCGTTGTGGGATGAAGGGCGGTGAGGGGCGGCAGATTTCCTATCCTGGAAGCTTTCACACTTAGAACCTCACACTGGCTCGGAACTATGTAGGTGTCTTTACAAGATGGACCAGGTTCGTTTATCTGATCTTTCTGATAATAGCAGAAAATGACGTCTTATTAGTTTGTCCTTCCGTTTGCCCGCCCCCCCTTTGCAAAACTAAACGAAACAACCTTTACCATGTCTTTAAAACACAACTTTCGAATTTGTCAAAATAATTACAGCAAGGAGACTACGGCTCACTCAGTTGTAGTCTAATTCGTTCCTGAATCCTCAGTCTCAACCGCACACCAGTCGTCTTCACAGAGATCACCGAATTCCACCAAATTCAAAACGCCTTTATTTTTATCTAAGTCCTTATTTTCTCATAATTCATGATCTTTACGTATTCCGCCAAAGACCTGTCGTAACGTAACCCCTATGACATCACCCACATAACCAATTCCTAACACCAATTTCAAGGGCCTCATGGCAAAGCTTGCGACAAACTTGGCTGTCTTTAGTTCATAACGGCAGCATAACACCAGCAGGTTCTGGTCGAAGCGGCATGAGCGGATATCTTCGCCCCCAATTGTCCGCGAGATAAGGGCATTCCGAAGTGATCGTGGAGCATAACACTCATTCCTGCCAGGGAATAATGTCCCACGACTCCACACCGTCCCGTATGATTAGTCGGTGTTGATCAATCTTCCAGAATGCATACAGGGAACGAGTCGCACCTGCAGCTTCTCGATGCGCCGGCCCTCGACCTCCATCCCTGGCGTCCTCCCTCGACCTCCATACGCAAGTAGCCAGGTTCCGCAAGTCCGAGTCTGGTTTCCCAAACCAGTATCTGATCCTTGTCAGTAAAAAAGCCCAAACATTCAGCTCTTCTTGAGTAGGGCATACTCACTTTAGAAACCCTCCACTAGCAACCGCCTCTGCATGAGCAGCCTTGTCTAGCCGGCCGAGATCGGCGTACACACTGTTGGATTTGATCTGGGACCGGAAAGCTACAATGTAGAACGATGTCTCCTTAAATCCTTTACCGGTTTCCTCAGCTAGCCGCTTGAGCTCGGAAATGACTTCCGGCCAGTTGAAGGAGTCGACGTAAGGCGCAGTTGCATAGTCTTCCCGGAGACACCGGAGACGGGTCAACGCTCTGGCTAGAAGATCATTCTCGTTGTCCAGAGTTTTTAAATCGATCAGATGCGATTGCTCCGTATATGGCGACTGAATCAGATAACGGTCGTTTACCAGGAAATCATCCTTGATCTCATGAATTTGGACTTCCTCGATGTTCTTCAAGGAGCCGAGATCTGCTACCTGAACAGCCTGAACTTCCGCGGATGCCATTTTTGTGTTGTGTGCGTCCTGGAAAACGAATTTCTTGTTGAGTGTTAGTACCAGATAAATTTGGTACAGAAACTATTGAGATATTGGTCAAGCGGATGTAGAAATGGTAAGAAGGGCTAGTGAAAGTGATACTACAAGAACAAAATCCTCCCTCGCTCACAACGGAAGGCGGCCGGGCATTTTATTTACATTCATATCCCGAAAAATCTCCTCCTCTGCTCTTGGGCACACCATCTTAGCCACTCGAGCATGGCATAACGAGCTAAATGACACCATCCCGGCGCAACTTATTCACACCGGTAAGTGTGGGCCGGGCTAGACTGCTGTCAAAGACAGTTCCGCAACCTTGTTGGTGCGCGGGTTATCGGTCAATCGAGCCCGACAACGGCCCTTCGGGCACGGCCGAGCAGAAAATTCCTTTTTTTTGCAAACCCGAATCAGCAGGTCCTCTTATCTCGCATAGCGAAGAGCCACTCTTACAGGAACATGCTTCCGACGTTGCAGCTCATAAGGGAGAGATACTGTCATTTTCATAGTAGCATTGTTTTTGTGACCGACCTGAAGAGGTGTGGGAGTATGTGTAGCACCAGTGCCATCTCTGCCAAATCACAACAATGGGCAGGATCGGTGATCTCCCAAACCTTACGGCATCATAACGACATTTCCGGTCCCAATTTGGCCAGTTTACCCGACTGCTTCTCACCGCCAGAAGCCCGGCTCCGGCAATTGGGGAGAGAAAAGCGCGGGAAACGCTGTGGAATTCGAGGGCGAGATAGGAAGCAAGGGTTGGAAGCACATCTCGGACGCAGGCCTCAGGAACGCGGGCGTCTTGTGCAGAAAGCCGCTAAAATGGCGACAAATCTACTATTACGTGCCATATTTGCAAGCTGCATATATGTATATCAAATCAATCCACCCTGACACAGCCCTGGTCTTTGCTGTCTGCACAGATACGAGTACGCCGGAGTTAAGTTGTAGAGAGTGGGCTCGCTCTTGGAATGCGGAATCTATTCGCAAACAAATATGCTTTTAACGAAAGCGATCTAGAGCCGAGCTTCATGTAAATACGTAAGGCGCCACAAAGATGTCGACATTACCTTATTACCGGGGCTTGTCTTTTATAATTGTCGTCGGCGGTGTGAGTGGGATGTTATGCTCTCCTTTGTGGTCGTTATGTAAGTTATGCTGGCTTTCTTATGAAATTGCGTGGCTTTTGGGGTCGCAGTTATCCTCAACACCAACCGTTTATCTACCGCTTCTATGTAGCTACCTTGATACAACCCTTTTCTACTTTCGTCTCACATCTCGAGACCATCCACGACTTCATGACGTCCATTTAACCATTCCTTAGCCATCTCATACGTCCCCAGATATAACCCACTCCCTAGCATAGTCCATCCCGACCGCAGAGCCGCACCCCGAAAGAACCCCCACGCTCCTCGCTCGACATACACTTCGCGCGCCACCGCCCACGCCCTCTTATTCGCCTGTTTCCCTTGGATCTCCGCTGAGACCTGGTTCTGTTCTTGAGATCCCGCACTTAGCATCATCCGGGTCTTGACTACATCACTCGGAGTGGTAATGAACGCAGCCACTGCCCCCGCGCCCCCCGCGCTGCACCCGTTTACTAGGCCCGTTTCTAGAAGATTTCTCTTTGAAATATCCCGACCTGCAGCGGTTCGAGATTCCCAGACCCGCGCCCGCACGTGCTCGAAAATTGGAAACTGAAGGGCTGTGAATGGGAGGTTCCGTGCTGCGAGGGCTGAGTACCCTGTGAAGAGACGCCTCGTTGCCCCGGCACCGCTAAGCTGACGGAAAACCCGCAGCGATGTGGATGATGGTCTCATTTCCCTAGACTGTCCTTCGTTTCTGCGGATCATTTGGGCATTTTGCTTGACGACTTCTGCTGGGGCGAGAACCAAGCAAGATGCCATCTCCGCCAAGGCTGAGGCCGACGAGTGCACCAAAGCATTTGGGAGACTTGTCTTCCCGATGAACTTCTTGGCGCTCTCATATGTCGAGAAGAACAATCCAGCTGATTTCGGGTTAGATAATACTTTCTGTTGATTGAGCAACCCGATTATTACAAACCTGCAGGGAGTGTAGCCAGAATCACACTTCCGACACCTTGATACAGTCCTCGAACGGCCAAGACTTTTTTCGTCGAACCCGACGCATACGTTTTGATATAGTCTTGACTTTGATACCGAGTCTTCAGCGTATCCAAAGGATAGACCATGAGGTCAACAGTAAACGCGGCGATGGCCCCGGCCTGGATATCGTCCGAGTGTAAGCCATAGTGGTCTGATATGAACATGGGAGACGTATGAGGTCGTAGCCGACACTTACCCCATAGATCTCGATCATCGTCCCGTCCGAGATCAGATGTTCAAGGTCTTGCTGGTCAAAATACCATGTTCTTACAGGCATTCGGGTTGATTAAATCGGTTTTGCATGCCACTCTCTTCAATGGTGATGTCATGTACAGTGTGTCGCATACTGTGAGATGTCCAGGATGTTTTAAGGCCCTGTTCCTCTCGCACATTGGCCAATACACACACGTAAGATTGAAACTATTTGCATCATGGGTTCTGTTAAATGCCTACGAAATAGAACTTCCTCAATGATTTTCATGTGGAAATTGGAATTATGCTTTTCCTTTAAATTGGTAAAATCTGTGGGTTTATAATTCATCGCAGCTAATTGGCTATGCATATTCCACAACCAATGATGAATCTCCTATTGCTTGCGTCTCTCATCGCAATTGAGAACTTTCATTAACCTGTGTCGATATTAAGATATCGCCAACGAATCTATTTCGTATTACCGATGCGTGTCAAGGCATGTGAGGATCGCCATTATATGTACATTTTCCGCCGCCAAACACCCCCCATCGCTTATTTACACCTTCTATATTGCACCCAAACATTACCATGATCCCAAAATGCTTGCGTTTTCCCGACTCTATGATTTCCCTACTCTATGCCCAAACCTGTACGCGCTGGAAAATCACAACTTGCTCTTCATGCCCCCGACTTCTTCGTTGACCACAGCCACAATAACGCAGATGTCGTCAACCTTGCCACCGTGCCAGTTTTCTTGGGGATAGTATTTTTGGACCTCTTTAGCGAAAGGTCCGTCAAGGTTGGTGTTAACACTGGCTCGTTTTGCCGCCGTAACGATTTCTGTCGCGAGCAAGCTCTGTAGGGTCACAGTTCTGTCGTCGGCGGGTTCGAGCAATTTGACTAAGGGTCCCAGTTCGTTAGTCACACGAGCACCACCAACCTCCGTCATGACCCAGGCACCGCTCGAAATTAACACTCGACTAGCAATGCGCAGAATATCCTGGTTGAAGAGGTTATCAAGCACGCCGTCTGTGGCAAAGATGAGGACATCTCCGTGGCGAAGAGTATGCTGCGTAACGTCGGCATCTCGAGGCATGTCACTCAACTGCGCACCGCCAAAAGCAGCCATACGGGCTGCAACACTGGGAGGAACTATTGATAGCTGGAAGGGCGTGTTGAAGGCGTGGGTTTGAGGCTCAGAATATGTGTGGACGCCGTTAAGTCGTAATTGTAAGAAGCCGGAATCGCCGAGGTTTGCCACGTCGAGGTTCCCATCAGCTCCCGCAATAGCGACACATGCCGTGCTTCCACCAGCTTGCAAGCTGCGGTCCTCACAGATGGCATCGTATCCCTGCTGCATAAGCCTCCTTGCTGTAAGTGGAGGATCGTTGTCGCCGTCGTGCTCGTGAGCTGCAATGGCCATATAATCGCAAAAACCATGAGAGAAGTCGGCAGGATCGACACCAGAATCTACCCAGCCGCCAACACCATCCGCAACACCAAAGGCTACTGAGCCTGAATCGTTAATTCGACTGATAAAGAAGGCGTCATGTCCAGATTCGGGACGTGCGGAAGGGCGGCGATTGCGGGGAGGCTGAATGCGATTGTATGGATTAAAGTGGAAGACATGAGTATTGGGGTCGTAAGGTCGGTCTTTGGCGATGAAGGAAGAAGCGATATGGTATGAGAACTTGGGAGTGTGATTTGACGTCGAATATGAATGCGATTTAGAGAACATTGGTACTGTCAAGGGACGGAAGAAGGTTCTTGTGGATGGTCTTGTTGAAGCTATAGTAGGGTCAATAAGGAGCAGCGAAAGAATCTGTTAGTTTTGCAAACAGACCTTTCGCAAATGATCGCCAAGTAATCGTGGCAGGTCGGGTGCAAGTCGCAGCAGAAGCCATGATGACCTTGAGGATTCGAGCGCAACGCAAGGCGCAAACGTGGGAGATGACAGAAGGGGATGACGCTGGATCGATTGTGAATGCCCTCGCGCAATGTCAGCTAGGGAGAATTACAAGCGAAGCATTTTGCGCAGAAAAAACGTAGAACTGGAAAAGAAAAGAGGGAAGACTTGGAATCTCGTGATTGAGGGGAGAAAGTGTTGAGAGCGGATAGCGTCAGGGTCCGGTGGCGGCTACAGTCCTTTACACCCGTATCTAATCTCACGTTTTCTTTTGCGCTTAGCAGGCAAAGTGCAGCTTCCCCCTGGCAAATAGGCCCCCAATATCCTTCAATAGCCACTAAAAGCCATAGGCCGAGCCACCGTCAGATAAGCCACTGACGATAAGCCCTCTTTTCATCCCAGAGAGCGACCCTGCATGTAAGCTGGGAACCCCGAGAATGGGCCGCTCAAATTTTTTTTTTCCCCTTCCCCTTGAAAGCTGGCAGCTGCCCTCGCGCACGGACCAATACAACGTCACGTCCAAGTCAGCCGCTCTCGAAACTAGAAGCTAATATTTTCCGGCCCTACCTTTGTTCCGTTCGGACAATTAGCCGAGGATGACCCCCGGTCCGGTCACGTGCCTATCACGAGCCCGATCCCGACCGGATCACCCCGGAAAAGGGATCTGACAATTCCAAACTTATGATTGGCCGGCGGGAGCCCTTGCATCCACACTGTGCTACAATAGCCGAGGAAGGTTGCCGCAGCCCAAATTCATGACGATGTGAACCCAGGAATCGCAAAAGCCTCCCCTTTGCAGTCGTTGACTAAATTCCACGGAGGAGATTTGAACGGCTTTCCTTCTATCAATTGATCAGCCGCAGCTCTGATACTTTTCCATTGAAGACTGACTGTCCGTCTCCTCCGGTGCCAATTGCGATTTGCGATTTACAGCTACCATGGCCGCCCTCCGCTCTTCTTCCTGCCGAGCCCTCGGCGCCTCTTCCTTGAGGACAGCTCTGCGTCCTGGTGCTGTCTTCACCCGTTCCATGGCCTCCGTCAGCGAGGCTCCTGCCCAGCCTGAGCCCAAGTTGAGGACATTCCAGATCTACCGATGGAATCCTGATACCCCGAGTGAGAAGCCTCGGCTTCAGTCCTACACCCTCGACCTCAACAAGACCGGCCCTATGATTTTGGATGCTTTGATCCGAATCAAGAATGAACTCGATCCTACCGTTACTTTCCGACGAAGCTGCCGTGAGGGTATCTGCGGCAGCTGTGCCATGAACATTAACGGCCAGAATACCCTAGCTTGCTTATGTATGACTGACCTCGGTCTGGTCGCCTGCGCGACAGTGCATGGCATTTTTAAAAACAGCGCTGACAGCTCCAACAGGCAAGATTCCCAAAGAAACCTCCGCCGACGTCAAGATCTACCCTCTGCCTCATACCTACGTCGTCAAGGACCTCGTCCCTGACCTGACGCATTTTTACAAGCAGTATAAGAGCATCAAGCCTTACCTCCAGCGCGATACCCCCGCTGAGGACGTAAGTTTTCTTTTCATATACATTCTACCGACGCGTTGGCATTGACACGTCACAGGGCAAGGAGTACCGACAGAGCAAGGAGGACCGCAAGAAGCTTGACGGCCTCTACGAATGCATTCTCTGTGCCTGCTGCTCAACCTCGTGCCCCTCGTACTGGTGGAACGCTGAGGAGTACCTGGGACCTGCCATTCTCCTTCAGTCATACCGATGGCTCGCCGACTCTCGCGATGAGCGCACCGCTGAGCGCAAGCTCAACCTCGAGAATTCAATGAGCCTTTACCGGTGCCACACCATTCTGAACTGCACCCGGGCCTGTCCCAAGGGTTTAAACCCTGGTTTGGCAATTGCCGAGATTAAGAAGGCGATGTCTTTGGGTAACTAAGGCGTGATGGTGGGGGTACTGTGAGGAAATATGAGATGATGTTGGCGTGAGAGATGGGTACCGGCGCAACCAACAAAACTAGCGACCGAGAGACACGAGGACTGTAACCCTGTATATTGGCTAAATGGGTGGGAGTTTGCGTCGTGTTCTGATAGCAACTTGGCAGAATAGTATGTTTTCTTAGTCGTTCAATGATGGAAAATGTTCCTTGCTCTACGCGGGTTTTATTTTTAGTGTTATTCCTATTGTGAGGAGGTTTAGTGCTCTACCTGGCCTGCTACCATGTCATCGTTCCCAGAATTGCGATATACGAAAACTACAAGGAGGTAATGCTCAAGACCCCAATGACCAACTCCAGATATGAATCCCTAGGAACCAGCCTTTGAACGTGGCTCTCGGCGACAAAGCGCCTACGAATTGAAAGAAAAAAAAAGTACGCATAGGAAACAGGTCGCCCAGCAGTCGTCCATGTGTCCGAAGGTACGTCCGGACGTAGATTCGCGACCGGAGGTGTTGTCCCGCGGATCTTTCCACTACCCTGTCATCCGACTCCTAGTCTTCCTCTTCACTTGAATCTACTTCCTCAAGGTGAATGTCCACGGAGACATAATTCTGGATGATAATAAGGTCGCCTACATTTTTGTTTATTTTTCGTGTCAGTCATGTTTCGTCTCAAAATTTGGAGAACCAGAGTCGTGGGTGTTTCTTTATCCACCATGGCACAATGCGGAGCCCCAGCGCGAAAACACACAAACGTGCACACTAGCAACGTACCGTCGTAATTTTTGATCTTCCAGTTATGGTCCTCAATGGGGGACGCTATCCACCCAGGCTCGACATGCTTGTAAAGCAGCTTCTGACCCAGCCCTTTGTCCTCGGCTTGCTCGAGCGTAAATTGGTTGTAGCTGTATGTCTCATTGTCACTCGATACATTCTGTCCAGACGGCTGCGTCAAGTCGTGGAACTCCAGGTACCCGTTTGCGCCCACCAGGCCGAGCGCTTGCTCCACAATGCCGATGGGGTACGGGGTCAAGCTGATGGTTCCATCGGAGTTCTTGCCGACGCTCGGGATGGTGATTCTGATGGCGTTGTCCTTGGTGCCGTTGTGATAAATGCCAACCACGTTGGAGCTGGTGGAGAGGTAGAGATCATCGAGCTCTTCAAAGTCACTATATTTCCCGGTTATTGTTAGTTGGTGGTTCGGTCAAGGTGGGATTGCAAATTCCAGCAATGCGTATGGTTGACGCCGTTAGGCTAACGTCAGGTACCTTACGTTTTGAGCTTGAGGCGATATTGCTTGGTGTCATCGCGTTTGGCGACGGCATTTCTGGTGGAGTGTTTGACACATGCTGCAGAGACAGCACCGTTTAAAATGGCACCTGCCGAGAGGATAGAGCTGAATTTCATCCTGGACAGAATTTGAGGATTTAAAACTGTCCAATTTCAACGATGGAATGATATTCGGCGAGGAGAGAAAGGTAAGAGTATTTAAATGTAGGTGAGTTATTGAACAAGCGCGTGGACGGTCAAATCTGCAACGAAGAAGATAAAGCAAGACAAGAGTAAGTAGTGGAAAGTTCAATGCCAGCTTGAACTCAAACGAAAGATGAACTTGAAAAGAAAGAAAGAAAAAAGAAAAATAAATAGAATCAAGGCGATTTCCTCATCACTCAGAATGCTCCGACGAAGGCTTTTTTCTCTTCAGGTGAGAGAGGGGAGCGAACGAGCACCTTTTTCTCAATTAACATCAAAGTATGCTGATCATGGATAAATCACATAAAACAGACGCTTGAAGCCGGAGAGCGTTGAGTTTATTGCTTCCTTTGTTAAGTTGAAACACGAAACGGACGACAAGGACCCCTAGCTGAGCGTTTTATATATACACAGGGCGAACTCCCCAATGCCCGATGTGCTTGACAGGTGCTGCGTTTCTGGTGGAAGGTTGGAGTATTGGTGTTGCAGAGAATGCAAGGTTCACCCCCGCAGCGCCTGACTCATTGACCCTTTTAATCTTGATGGGGAATTTTGATGCTGCTGATGGAAGGATGTGCTGTGATTCTCACAATAATCGTGGGTTTTGCGTCTCACCACCCGAATCCGCCTGTTTGGATGCGACAGCAGTGAATTTGAGGCGCTGTCCTTTCATTTTGCCGTCTATGCTACCATCGCAAAGATTGTTGCATCGAGTTGAATTTGCGACAAAATAAATACAAAAACTGGAAATATACTTAATTAGTAACAACTTGGCCTCACTTTGCTCCAATATATTGTCGACTAAAGTTGGCTTCAGTGTTTTGCGGCCTTGGACCTTTCGGCCCCCTTTCAAATTGACTGACATAGCAATGCAAACACCCGTTGCTGTGAGAACGTAGCAATACTAGATTGCCTCTGCCAATCAACCATCTCGATCTGCGTGATCATCACAAGTACATACATAATGGAACAAGGTAGCAGTTTGTCCCTGCTCCCTTGTACCGCACATGTTGACCTTGGTCGTATGTGCAAGCACCTGAGCCTCGGCTCTTTGGCTATTGTAAGGCAGCGAGGGGTGCAAAAAGAGAACAAAGAGAGCAGGGTTTTTTTCTCTCTTTTGCCTTGTTTCTCCAATTTCAGTAATACCCAATTCGAATCATGTTCCGTCGGAAGCCTGAGCAATTCATTTATTACAGCCACAAGCCTGCTCTATCTTCGCACCAAGCTTCGGACAGGCCAATTCAAATAGGTGTAAAACTAACCCATACCTTGGCTACGTGTGCAATATTCAATAAACCTGATGCAAATTGGCAATGTATGAAAACTGGACACAAAGCATGTGTAGGTTCAGGGTGTTTGGTCTCTCTCGATAATGAAATGCATTCTTACTACGTTGTGCGCTTTATACCTCAATCATGTTATATTCTCAAGATTGTCCTCTGGAGCGACTATACCTTTTTTTTTTTATTTGCGTCCTTTTTCTGTTTTAGTATTTATGGGCTTGAAGTGATGTTCCCAGGTTTTTGACACCGATGTATTCTTGCACTCACTGCACCGGTGGTGGTGCCACTCATCGCGTCGTCGGGGAATGTGCATTCTCTTCGACTGCCCACTCGGATGAGATAGCTTGGGGATACACAGCTCTATATTGTTTTATTCGCCTCATCCTCAGTATGGTCACCCCGACAACTTAGGGACTGGAATTCTGGTTCTCCTCTTGTCTTACAGACGCATCAGGTGAAACGCTCGATCATATCATCATCCGCGCCCAATCCCGCGGATTCTAACTACACACATCATTCTTGGCATTTAAATTCTGTCTCTCATATCGATGGCCTTCTGGCCAGAGCTGTTTCATGAGAGACCACACCTTATTTTATGAGGCCATATATATGATGGGGTGTTATGTGGGATCTGTATTGCTGGTATGCATACACGTCATATCTACGCGACTAAATCTAGGATTCTAGGACACCAATTCATAAGGAACAAACTCTTTGCAATTACGATGTATGAGTCCTGGGGCTTCAATGGTTCGTTGATTAACTTGATGATTCAAATAAATCTCCATGAATGGTTTGAGGGAATCGGCACAGGTGACCATGTCTTGAGCTAACCGTCATTTGTCTTATGCTACATGACACTGCAACCGTTCTCCGGATATTAGAAGAGTGTATATATCTTGTAGCAGGCACGTTCCCTCGCAGTTTTGAGACGAAAAATTTCATTTTTTCCTGCAACTCTTCGTAATGCGTACTGACTTCTTCCTCCTCTTCTCGGCCGCTGGCCTTGCCACAGCCCGCGAAGGGCTGAAGCGAGCAGCATGTGAGCCTCTCAGTATCTGTGTCGACGGTATCAACGAGTGTGGCAAGCCCTGGGGAGGGTAAGATATCATCGTTTATCTTCTGTTATTACTATACTCATCAAATCCACATAGGTGTTATGATTATTGCAAACCAATGGATGCTCCAGATATTCCTCCCTGCGACCCTGAAGACGCATGCAAAAGGCGAACTATCTGTATAGACGGCACAAACCAATGCGGAGTCAGCTACAGCAGGTAAGTCATGCTTTTTTGCTACTGCGGTTTATTGCCACAAAGATAGCTGGCAAAGACACTGACTTTGCCTAGCTGTTTTTCCGCCTGCAAGCCTTGGCCTTTCACAGTTCCCCCTTGCTCCACGGCAACATCTCTGCCCACGGCAGCAGCCTCAGCAACCGCTACATCTACTGGGATATAGGCCATGGATGGTTGCAAAACCCCATTTTCGGAGTGTGCGCTCGGAAGATGTTGTGCACTCTCTTATCCTGGATACCAGGACTTAGGTCGAGCGAGATAGGGTAGCTCTCCATGATCATAGCTAAAATCACGTAAAACTAGAAGTTCGGACAGATATGAATAACATGATAATCTAAGAACGCTTGCGTCTTGATTTTGCAAGCCAAGTTCGCAAGGCTCGCATCGAATACTTCTTCCTCAACTCATTCTTCAAGGCCGATTGCCAATACCTTATCGTTGGAAGCTTAATCGTGATTAGTAGTACGTGCCCTCTGGCGTGCTCGTACTCCTTGCATAGTTGCCAGCCGTACCAGGAAAGGCGCCAACAAGACTCGATGGCTCACCCTTAATCTCGTCATCTGAACTTAGGTCGTTCTCGAATTCATCGGCTGCCTCCGGTGGCGCTCGCATAGCCTCGAGCACATCTTTGTCGAGAGATGGAGGTTCGTACGTTTTTAGGGTGTGAATCTCTCGGCCTGATGGCATCTTAGAGAGAAGAGAGTTAATTGGTGGTATCGCGCGGGAATTCATCTGTTATCGTTAGCAGATGTGATATTTGCAAATTGTTTCAGGGAGACTGACTGTATCGTTGATCTTATTCCACTTGGCATCAAGCATCTCCAACACTCGTGTTTCCTCCAACTTGCCAGCATCCGCACCCCATGCCGCCTCCTTTTCGACTCTTCGATCTTCTCGCCTCTCTGTCAGATCCTTCTTGAAGCGACTGAAACTCAATCCCTTCTTGGTACCCTTCACTTCCACACCCAGTTCCTGCAAACCAGCTCGAGCCCAAGCAATACCCTCAGCCGTCTCACCGCCTAATTCGGCGTCAATTCCGAAGAATCGGCAGGCACGGGCTCTGCTTGTCCGACGAAGGTCCTCCATATACTTCAGAAGACCCGAGTTGACCTTGTTGTTTCCCGCTGAGCCGCACAGTGAGGATGCCTTTGCGGCATGCTCTGAAGCTGCTAGGCACAGGCGGGCGTAGAGATGGGCACGGACTTTGGGAATGTCTGGAGCCTTGTACATCCACTCCTTGTCATTCTTGTTCCGCTCCTGGGACACCACAGCTGGGTATGGGTCATCTTTGAGAACAGCAAGCAGTGTTGCTTCCGCGAGTGCCAAACATGCTAGTGCTCGGGCAGTTGCTGGTGAAGCATCAACACAAGGAGGGCTGCTGAAAATATGCTCTCCTCGGTTGGCAAGGTAATCATACACGGAAGCAGCTTCGAGTAAACTCTTCGTAGCTGAAGTGATAGCGGTTGCCCGCTGCTGGGTGCCCAGGAACTCAGTGTTGGTTGAATATAGAGGTTGTAACAAGGACCTGGCTGTCAAGATGTGAGAGAAACCTAGAGTTGAGAGAACAAAGGAGATTTCATATTCCAAGGACGAAATCTTCACCCGGGCTCTCTCGCGGCCAGGTACAATATCTCCTGATAATGTAGGTCTCCACTCGATGGTGGGTGTTGACTTGATAACCACACTGACGGACTCCCCGTTGGGAAGACTTTTGTTACTCAAACCATCGTCAAGTGCCAAGAGATATGGGATATACCCGGTTATACTTGAGAACACAATAGCCAAGTTTGAAATCTGAGAACTTGGAGGTAGTCGCTTGTGTTTCTTGAGCGTGTCGCGAACTACCCCGCGGTAGGTGCTGGCGCTGAGGGGCAGTGATGGGTGCGAGTCGCAGCTAATGCTGGATGAGAAGGAGAAGGCGGAAGTGGTGGGAAGCACAAATGGGAACGGCATATTATAATTCCAGTGTTCAGTACCCTAAAGAAAATCCGGTATATGCTCGAAAAAGAAGACGTAAGGGCTTCATTCCCTCTGCCAAGCTGTGTCTCTCAACACACCGTAATACAGTGAATACACAGTTCTAATAGCACTGTTATGGCATTGGCCGGGGTTGTTCCGAATACGCAGCTCGAGCTCTTGGCAGACGTCGTGATCCACCAAAATTTCCCGGGGGGGGGGGGGGGGGAGTAGCTTAGGTGACCATATTACAAAACACGAAGCACTTATTCTTCCATGAAGAGCGCGTGTCCTTTCGAACCCTCATAACGCGCGGCGATAATGGCCGGACCTTCACCGTCACCGCACAAGCCTCGGCGCAAGACTAAGAAGCCCGGCAATGAGACCAACAGGTTCATCCGCTCTGAGGCCCTGGTGCGGACACCCGCATTCCCCCTTGCGGCCTTCCTGTGGCCGGCTCGCACTTCGTCGTCACAATGGGAGGTGTTGCCATTGATTCTTATGGTAGTTGGACTTTTTAGATGGGCCGCGGGTCTCTGGGGATACTCTGGTAAGTCCTTGATCTTTCATCGAGGTTTTGCGCTGTCTCGTTAACCTTGCGGCTACAGGTTTCCACAAACCCCCTTTGTTCGGCGATTACGAGGCTCAACGTCACTGGATGGAGCTCACGACACATCTCCCAATCTCACAATGGTACTTCCACGACCTACAGTGGTGGGGACTCGACTATCCTCCCCTCACGGCCTACCATAGCTGGCTTCTGGGCAAGATTGGTACACTCGTTGATCCATCATGGTTCGCTCTTTTCGCCTCCCGAGGCTCCGAAGACCCCAACCTTAAGATCTTCATGAGAGCTACTGTAATCGTTTCTGAATATCTCATCTACATCCCTGCTGTTACCATCTTCGTCCGACGGTATAGTCGTCTTCAAGGTGTCGCGAATTGGACTGCTTCGATTGCTCTGGTCGCGATCCTCATGCAGCCCGCGACCATTCTGATTGATCACGTTCACTTCCAATACAATACCGTCATGCTCGGATTCGTCGTTGCCAGCATGTCGAGTATGCTTGCAGAGCGATATATGTGGGCTGCCGTTTTCTTTGTTGGAGCTTTGGGGTTCAAACAAATGGCCTTATACTTTGCTTTCAGCGTTTTCTCCTATCTTCTTGGACGATGCCTCACTCCTCGAATCAACTTAGCTCGATTCTTTGGTATTGCCCTTGTTACCGTTGTTGCTTTTGCTGTTTTGATCCTTCCTTTGATTCTCGGCACACTATATGACACCAGCCGAGGTATTGACTCGAGACCAGACTTTGACGGGCCGGCACCGCCTCTTCCTTTGTTCTCTGGCATCGCTGACTACCTCGATACCGAATCATACTATTATCCTATTATTGAGCAAATGATTCAGATGGTTCACAGGGTTTTTCCCTTTGCTCGCGGGCTGTTTGAGGACAAGGTCGCCAACTTTTGGTGTGCGGCTAACGTGGTTGTCAAGTTTCGCAACTATCCTGTTGCACTGCTTCAGAAGGCGGCACTTGGCGCTACTCTCCTTGCCATTACACCTCCAAATGTTATCATCTTCCTACGACCACGGAAGACGACAATGCCTTATGCATTTGCTGCTACTGCTTGGGGCTTCTTCCTCTTTAGCTACCAGGTTCATGAGAAGAGTGTACTACTACCCCTGATGCCTATGACGTTGCTCCTTGCAGGAAAGCAAGGGCTTGAACCAAGCACCCGCGCCTGGGTGGGATTTGCCAATCTTCTGGGTTCCTGGACCATGTTCCCTTTGCTTCGTCGTGTGGATTTACGGGTTCCATATACGATCCTGACTCTACTTTGGGCCTACCTTTTAGGTCTCCCGCCAACCTCTTTCAGTGCTTATTTCCAGGAAGGACAGAAGAAGAACCTAGCTCAATGGGGCACTGCGCTGTTGCACTGGTCTTTCTACACGTTTATGGGTGCATGGCACGTTGTCAATGCATTTGTTGAACCTCCTACCAACAAACCCGATCTCTGGGTTGTAGCCAACGTGGGCGTTGGAGCGGTAGGATTCATCATTTGTTATTTGTGGTGTTTGTGGAGGCTAGTGCAAGAGAGCGACTTATTCTCGGCTACGGTACCACCGTCTAAAAAGGCCAAGACCAAATGATCGTCGAATAAAGAATATCACAAAAAAGAAAGTAATTGAATCACCTGTTTTGCTTCATTACTTCTGGACGAGTTTTGGATGGATATTCAGTGAGGGTGGTCTTCCTTTTGTGCTTTGACCACTACGGTCATGTCGCGGTGACTGAGACAGCCCTCGGTCTAGAAATTCGTGATCCCGGTTAAGCATTCCTCTCGATGGGTTTGGGGGTCAATTTCGGGGATGACGGATTGTGAGACAATGGCTCTCATTATTACGTAGTTAGCAGTTACTGTACGGATTAGCAGTGCTGATGGCCCGCAGCCCCCTTAAGCTAAACTTGAATACATCCCGGACGATGGCCTTGCCGGCCTAATGGTCTGTGAGTTACATGTGGCTGACGTTGGCTTTATGATGAGGAAAGCATCTGAATGAGAAGAGAGAAAAATTTATTCACTAGCTCTACCGGTCCCCAAATTGCAAAACTTTGCCATCATCCATCATCATCCATCATCATCTGGTTAGGCTGATTTACAACGGTTAGCGAGTAGAGAGTTTTTTTTTCAGCGAGGCATGTCAACGCCATGTCTCTATTTGACGGTCATGCTGGTAGTTTGATAGGTGCGTTGTCGCCTTTCGGATGTGGCTTTTGGCTAATATTCGATAGCCAGGTGGAGATCTGCTGACTAGGGTCCACTGCTCAACCAGATGGAGGAGGGTTGGAACTACGAAGTTTTGTCCGTACGGAAAGGAGATTCCGAGTGATGTAGTTATTCGAAATGTGCGTCTTGAAGCCTTGTGAAATTGTTAAAAACTTGGAGGCGGAGCATCGGAATTCCAACTTTTGACTCGTGCTCGAACGCTTGTTTCACTGGATGATATACGTACCTGTTTCACGTGAGAGGACTTCTTACACCGCTGTATTGGGACCGCCCCCTGCAGTCCCGCCAAGGTACTTATGTGCCGAGTGGAAATGTCTTCACAATTCGATCTACGTCAGAACAAAAGAAAAGAAAAATATGAAGAAAGGCAGAGGAGAAGCATCACCATGGGACATCCAATGTTCTCTTAACATGGTGGATTTCCACCATCTTTGACTGTGCAACGACTACCAGCACTTTGCCAGCAAAGTTAGGATGTCGCGACTAGGGTGCTATGTACTCTAATTGTAAGCGTATTGGGTATAGCGTCCACTCTATCTTGACGTGCATCCAGGATTTTCCCGCTGGCACATCGCTTCATTTACTCCCTTCAAGCTACCAACATGGCGAAGTACTTTCATCGGCAAATTGTTTAAGCCTCTATTCAGCCACCCTCTGCAGGGTTGTCGAAAGTTTGAGCTCTCGGCCGGGCTTTACAAAATAGGTGTTGCCGATAGGCTTTGGAGTGGTTCCAGACCGTCGCTCAATACAACTTCGATGAATGAATGGATGGCGTAAGGTGGCCCCCATCCACATGAGCAGCCGGCCGATCCCGATCTGGCCTCTCTTTGGGTCAAGGGAGGCAAGGCAGAAAGAAAAGAGGCGCAGGTAAGCATGTGCAATCCAACAACTAAGGTTTGCCGGGGGCCGATTGGTGGCCAAGACGTTACTCTTTTGCGTCTTTCAGGCTCCATCAGTAGGATATTCTGTTCCCCACTCTCTGATCTACACGACATTTCTGAAATTGGTAGGTACTTCTAATTCATTGTCTGGGTCGGTTGCATATGCATGGCCTTCGCCCCGTTTATGCCAGTTGTCCACCTAACAACATACCCGGTTCAGAACCCCCTCTCATTAAAGAATTGAATGAATCCAATTCCAAGAAACGGGCACCAAACTTTGACCAGGGCTGGGACCGTTTGTTTCTCCGTCACATGTACCGTCCCTTCTAACCTTTTCCCTCTTCATTTCTACAAAATGAGTCGAAGTGACTTCGCCGGACCGCATCCTTAGGGGAGATGCAGCCGTATAATCTGTGCCCCGTACGCATTCGTTTCTGAACTGGAGTTAACCAAGGCTCTGCAGCAACAGAGCACTCTGAGATTCAAACATGAGTGGCACCTGTTTTGCCCCAATTGTCGCTGAGCATAGAACCCACTGCCTTGGGCGCCCGCGTCCTCCACTCACTCTCCCATTAAAGCTGGGATAGGCTGTGTCTCAGTCGGGGGTGAGAATTGAGGCGTGCTGTACAGCCTGGCAAGGCTGGTGCTTACTTGCCAAGTGCACGCTAACAGACATTACTGAGAAAAGGTGCTGACTGTATCCAGAAATGATTTTCTTGGCCCTTCCAATGTTGACCAACTGCTTCATGTCCCGTGTTTCTCTTCCCGACCTCCCTCGTCAAGACTACATCACTAAGTAACGCCATGGTCTGTGCCCTTTTATTGTTGCTTGCACTCCGGAGCCATTGCCCTATGATCCAGGCTCGACCACCTGGTCTGGTGAACTCATGGTGGAACTTCCCCTTCGCATTAGATCACGACTAATAAGCCCCTAATATGGCCTGAGTACAACAAAGGTGGCTTTTATCTGGACTGCCTAGCCAACATTCCCTACGTGTCCTGCTGGAGTGGCTGAAAGAGACCCGGGCCAGAAATGATCAACGGCTTTCTTTGTGTAGGTGACAGATGGACAGTGTCTTCCTGCACCACACCAGCCCTTCTTGACACACCCGTATTGGTTGCATCCCATGGCGTACCCCAGGGATGCAACCACCATCAGCAGCTCGCCAGTCGGTCATTGAGAGAGCCGGCTCCATCGGCGGTCAAGTCCGTATTTCTTAGCCCCCAACTGCTAAATCATGGCGTTGGTCCCAATGTCTCTTGGCTGTCATCCTCTCCACCCCCATCTTGGCTCAATCCTGGGTACCCTGTTCGTAGTCCCTCTTAGTGTTATTACATGGCAAGAAGAGAAAACAGTAATACATTATTCATCAGATCCCTGGTCCCCTCCATACTCCCACGCTTCTCTCGGCTAGTCCTTTGCTTCTTCCACCGTCAACTATACCTTTATTTCCCTAATTCCTTGCGTCCCCAAACCATTTTGCGGAAAACGAGAAATATCTTTGCCATGTTGCCAAATTCTCTTCTGGCACTCTCCGTCCTTCTGATGGGAGTCTGGGCCCAAACCTCAACAGAGAGCTCTGATGTTACGCCCACTCAAGAGGCCTCTGCCACCACAAGAGAAACTGGGACTCGAACCGCGACGTCAACTACAGTAAAAACACATCCCATCGCTGTTGGGGCTGTCAGTAATTTTCAATTTTACACTGCTGGCGTATGCTAATGGGAAGATTTAGTCTGGACACAAATTCACACCAGCCAAAGTCGAAGCCAAAGTTGGAGACATTATTGAATGGCGGTTCTACCCCCCGAATCATTGGGTAATCCGGGGAGACTATGATAATCCATGTATCCCATACGAATATGTTGGCACAGATCGCACAGGCTTTTCCAGCGGCGAGCAGGATGTCCAGGCAATCACCAACGATGTGAGTAATTCTAAGCTTCGTCACCATCGAATGAGAAGACCTTGAATTAACATCCCTTAGGGACCCCGATTCCGCATTCGTGTTAACAATACTGACCCGATCTTCTATTACTGTGGCGCTCCTGGCTCCTGTGACCGATATCACATGATGGGTGTCATTAACCCGGTATGGATTCAATTCGCCATATCTGGACCTGACTTCGCATTGCTGACTTGGAAATAGACCAAAAATTATACCCTTGACGGCTGGGTCGACAAGGCAAAGGACGTCGACTACCAGCTGCGACCCGGTGAGGCATGGCCTAGCGAGTCAGGCTTTACGAAGCCTAGTGATGCGGCGTCGGAATCCGGTCCACCTTCGAACGACGAGGATGATGACCATAGTCACAACAGCCACGGCCTTGGAGCTGGAGCTATTGCCGGAATCGCCATTGGTGCTGCTGCAGTTTTGCTCCTCGCTGGTGCGATGGTCTACCTTTGTGGCCGACGAGGCGGTTTCGACAAGGCCTACCGCAAAAGCTTCGGCGGTACTGGTGCTCCTGCGTACGCACCCGCCCCCCCAGCTGTTGTTGAGGCTCGATTCGACTCACCAAACACGGCGGCCGCAAACATGTGGGCTGCTAACAAGCAGCCGAGCCCTATGTCAGCCTACACTCAAAGCCCTCCGATGAGTCCTCAGAACACTGGAGTCAACTACAACTTGCAGCCTGGTTTTAACCCTATGTTAGCTCAAGATGGAACCATTGGGTCGTACTAGTAAGTCTCACATGAGAGTTTTCAGACGTGGCTCGATTTGTTAACGCCAGAACAGCAGCGACCACAACGCACAGCATCTCGCTGTACCACACCAGACCGAGACACCAAATCCGCCACAGCAAGTCGCACCGGCGGAATTACCTACTTCATCAGACCCGGGGAACTCGCCTTTACCAGCCTATGACAACACGCGGGGTGATGGACAACAACGGACTTTCTCCTGGGCGGGTGAGGAGACGGCATATCGCCCGGCCAAGTGAGCCGGGGGATGAAGCAGATCCTTGATACCTAATAGCACCAAAATGCTGGTTTAATTTGTCATTCGGGAGCATAGAGGCGTTCGGAGTCGGTGTGTGTGGCTGCTTATCACTCACTCAGAGGAGATGAAAGCGGCCTTTCTAATCTTTTGTGGGAATACTGGGCATCAGCTTACACGGGGGAGGTTGGCCGCCTACAGCAGAGCGGAGTCAGTCTATTTCGTCTATTTAATTTCCCTTCCGTATTCACTCAAGAAAATGGATTATTTGATAGCTCCTTTAGAGTTTGTATTCTAAATTCATGCTCAAATTTCACAAGTGAGTATTTTGGAAATGGCACACATGAGGAAACTTCAGCTCAGACGTACAAAACCACATGATTATGCCCTGTGACTGTCTCTTAAATCATTGATCTGCCCAACTGCACCATCCAACGACTTAAACGGATGGTCTTCAATGTCACAAGGAAGGAAAAAGTCGGATGGGTTTCACGTTTCATGTGCCTGGAGAGCCATGCCGTTATTCGCCGGAACACCAAGAACAAAAGTCCTTTTCAAGCATCCATTACACCACCTACTCGGGAATTTTGGCAAACCCAGGGGTCGGGAGGCCCCAAGCGTAGAATCGGGCCCAAAAAAAAAAAATACCTCCGATGCAAGATATGTTTGGGGGCTACAGAAGCTTGTGGCTGGTCTCGGGACCTGGCAAAGCTGACAAAGATGTGGAGGAGCGGATAACTACTTGAAGGCGTGTGAACTCTTGCCGTAGCTCCTGGCCATGCTATATTTGGAGTTGCAGGGGGCTGTGCTGCCTTGTTGGAAACGCGGGGGGCAGTAGATATGTCCTAAGTTATGGTGAAGTACCAGGGGGACTTTGTTGCCATTGGTTGTTGGGGTCTGTAAACAGATTGCTTACGGTCGAGATGTCCATTGCTGGAGGGTATGAGCAAGCTTCCGAGTTAACCGTCGGCATCATTCCCCGGATGAGAGTTTGCCGTGACCATAAAGGATTACGCTGTTACCACGGACTTTTCTCTCTCGATGCACAAAGGGCTTTGCCTCCAGGCACGTTGCATGCTCCAAGACCAGCATCAGGGAGCTGACACAAAGAGCGTTCGGGAGAACACGAGGACAAAATTAACCTAAGGGGATGATCAAGTTCCGAAGAAGCCAAGCCATTTTATTTTTCATAAGCCATATCTAAGCCATCCTTAGAAAAAACCCATCCAGCCGTGGCCAGCCAATCCTCCCACGCCCAAGACATGTAAGAACCGGCGAACACCTTGCGTGTAGCTTCTTCGAAATTCGTTAGGCGTTGTAACTTTGCAAATCTCTAGAGAGAAATCGCTTAGTCGAAAAGACCGAAGCCCATATCCTCGTCGGACTCCTCCTTCTCTGTAGGTTTGTTAGTTTTGTTACTACGATGAAACGGAGCATGAGGATATAACATACCCGACTCAACCTCCTCAGCAGCCTCCTCAGCAGCGCCGCCGGCAGCAGCACCACCAGCGGCACCACCAGCACCGCCAGCACCGCCAGCGGGGACGGAAGCAAGCTTCTCAGAGCCCTCGGCAATCAGCTAACGGAAATGTCAGTATTCTGAAAAGTATAAGAAAAAGTGTGCGCCAGTGTCGTGCGTACCTCATTGATGTCCTTGCCCTTAAGCTCGGAGATGAGGGTGTCGAGACGGTCCTCGTCAGCCTCAATGCCAACGGACTCAAGGACAGCCTTGACGTCGGCAGCGGAGGGTGAGGTGTTGCCACCGAGGCCGAGAAGAAGGTAAGCTGCGAGGTGCTTCATTTTGGAAGTGATTTCTGTGGGTGAACGTTGTTAGAATTTCTGAGCACTTGAATTTAGAAATTTGTGAAGTGGCTGGCGAGAATGCGACAGCGAAGAAAACCAGAGAGCTCGTTGACAGCAACAGCAGAAAATCAGAGACTCACATTTAGAAGGTGAGGAGAACACGAGAAATCAATCAATTTAACCGCAAGTTGGGCGGAGACTGAAGCCTTCGAGTTCGTAGTTGAACGATTTCGGTGTGACGAAGTAGAAGAGTCACAAGCGTCGCGAGACTTCAGGGCCAATTTTGATCCTGTGGGCACCGAAAATCCACTTTAGGCGAACAGATTAGGGCGGGGTGGGCACGGATAATGCGGCGGCCGTGTCCCGGTCGAGCACCGCCACATCTTGAAAATATGGTCACGTGTGCTGGCGCCCCATTCTCGCGTGGCGTTCTTCTATTTCCTCTTTCTTGTTCTCAAGTTGGTCAGTGACTGGTTTTTTGTTTTTCACTGCCCGTACGCTTCCCCCTCAACTGGTATCGTGTTCGCCACAGTTTTCTTTGTACTGATTGTGTGTTTCGTGTTTCTACAAGCACATATCAAGCGTCTACCGCATCTGCGCCTCGGTCTGCCAAATTCCAAACGGCAGTGCAAACAAAAACGTCCAGAGCCTAATATCGGTGCCAACCAGAACGGCATCGCTCAATGACTCACTAACCCCTCCGGCTTGATCGCTACCTACCGGGTCTTTAGAGGTTGTCGACTTGGTTTTTACAGCCTTCTGGCTATAAAAAGACGTCATGCCGGTGAGTGACTCCCCGCCGTTTACTCACATTTCAAGACTGACCATGAGGACAAAGATCGGGGATCTCCTCGCGCAGATTAGCGGCGGTGAGCCGTCTCCTAGCTCTACACCGATACTCCCACGGATGAACACATTACCCAAGAGAAAACCTGAGGATGACCTTCGTCCCGATACGTCCAAACAACCCCGAACAACAACCCTCTCTAGCACCGTGGCTCCGCGATCTGTGCCGGTTAGACCCCGCCCGGTACAGACATCTGCTCAGCCTTTGAGATCAACTCAGCCATCACGACCCCTCAATCGCCCTAACACATCCCAACGGCCTATAAATGGATCTAGCTCGAAACCGAGCATCCTCTCTTCGAGGCCGCTAAATGGAGGTAACAGGGTCCAGAAGCCTTCCCTTCCAAGTCGGCCTTCGCCTACTACACCAAACACTCCAGTTGCATCCCGAGCCGCACCGAAGAAGGGATCATTTGCCGAGATTCTTGCACGAGGCCAGCGAGCGCAGGCTACGATGGGTCAAGTGGGCAGAATTCAGCATAAGAAAGTTGAGAAGGGTCCTGTCGTTGTTAAAAAGCAGGAGCCCAAGGCCGAGTCACGGACTCCCAACAAGAAGCTTCCACAAAAGCCCTCAGGATATATTGGTACTTCTGGAACTTCAGGGTATGCTGGCAATTCAAAGCCTGGTCAACGGAACGCCACGCCAGTGAATGGAATTAAAGATGGTCGGAATGGTAAGCCACCGGCATTGACAAAGGCAGAACGTGCCAAGATTGCTGCGGAGGAGGATCGAGAGAAGAGGATCAAGAAGTTGGCAGCGGCAACCACCGGCTACACCGGTACCGCCAGACCCAAACCAGGAGCCACCGCCAAGAAGCACCATGCTCCACGGGGAGGTGCTCTCCTCAATACCAAACCTGCCCGACCAGCCCATTCCAAGTCTCGCTTCGACGACGAATACGATGAGGAACTGGAGGATTTCATCGACTACGATGATGAAGAAGACGACCAAGGACCTCGATACGATTATGCATCTGACGGATCCTCGGATATGGAAGCGGGCTTGGATGATATCGATGTTGAAGAACGAAGAGCCGAGGTTATTGCTCGCCGTGAAGATATAGAAGAGGAACGTTTGGAACGCAGTCTCAAGGTCGCCAAAGAAAAGCGGAAGCGAGATGCCCTTGACGCTCTTCGTGCTGGACGTCGACGATGATCACCCTACTCCCTTTATATACCTTCTTCCTATTTATTACCCGCTTCGCTTTTTTTTTTTCACTCAATGAGCTTACGGTCGAGAAACCCTGGAATGGAGGCGTTATTTTGTTACATGATGTTTTGTCACACTATGTTTTGTTACACTATGTTTTAGTTCGCGTGTTCACTGCTTGTTGCTTTTACAACAGCGCCACATTAGCGACGGAGTTGAAACTTTTCCTCATTTTCCCCTGTTACATATAGCACACGCATCACTTTCGCTCTCCGCCAACACACAACAGGTTGCATGGCATGGTATCTGGTTTGGTCACGAGGGTAACGGAATTGCGGATAGTCTAGGTTGTTTGGGCTGGTCTAAGGCTAGAGAAGGCGAGGAGTGAAGGCTGTAGATGTCAAATGTGTTAGTATTCAGAATGGTTCCTGTCTAGACTTAATCGTAAAAGATTCAAACTAGTCGGTATACAATTATTTTCTGGTGTTTGTCTTCATGTTAGTATCAGAAATTGGCCGCCGACCCTCGCCGAACACCTTACATGCAAATATACCGGCATTTGCACATTAGCACCGCTACTTCGCCATCACTCCTCAAGGCACTCAACACGGTTTAAGTTTTTTGTTTTTTATGGTGTAGATCTTCATGAGCTCCTATGGTCGTATTATAACACATCTATAATGGATGGTCATGACATAGGCTTCCCAAATTACTACTACCGGAGCTAAATTTGGTCAAAAGCCCTACAGACAACTTTTGCCTGGGAATATTAAACGCTATGTCAGCCAACTAATCACGTAAGAAAACACATCAACTCTCCAAAACGCCAAGGGCACTAGGTATCCAAGTGGTAATAATTCAAACTCTGTGTGATAATGCGCCAGAGATAGAAGAAGAAAAACACAAGTGAGAATTTTATGATATGCAACATGTCCGCCATGCATAACCAGGATGACTTTCTGGAACGCATGTGAAACACCCCGAAGAAGCAAGTCGATAAATTAATACCACGATGATGGTGATACAGCTCACAAACTAATAGGACTGGCACCAATCCGAGGACAACTATCCATTGAGTACATTAGACTCATGAGTTCAAAAATAGAAAGGCCCCTGAAAGACTGTTATCTGGGTATACAAAATCAGAACTCAAAACATCCTCTCGCACAAATGTCCGCCACTCCTAGAGAATCAAGGAAGATCGTCGCTCTTGGATTGTTTGCCGTTTGTGCTACCGTACGGTCTTAGGAGCCAACCTTGATAGTGCTTGATCCCCTGAGTGCTGTTACTATTCGCACTAGGAATGATGGAGGGAGGTGGATTTCGGCGAGAAGATCCGGTCTCGCGCTTAATGGGAAGAGGGGGAAGAGAGGCAGATGCAGCGGGAAGTAAGCTAGTGGCGGGTTGTGGTGGAAGTGCATCATTATTCTTCTTGGGCTGTTCCTGCTTCGCGTCGGCAGGGTCGGCGGGCCTCATGAGACCCTTTTCGCGAAGGTAATGGATAGATTGCAGCACGGTGAGATCCTCCTGTTCCTTATCATTGAGGATCAAGCGTTGCTGTATAGTAAGCCGGCCATTATTAGCCTCCCGCTCCTTGATAGCTGCTTCTCTGACCTCGGGATCATGAACGAAGCGGCACTTGCCCTTCTTGCCGCATGTTCCACCAGTGGAATAATATTTGCAATGCTTGGAAACGTCGGCTTTCTTTGCGGGAGGAGGTGGGGGAGCAACAGGAACACGAGTAGACATGACTTCTGGCTCGTCGTCCGAAGACTCGTCGGTAGGGTCTCTCATCTCATCTCCTTCATCTCCTTGCTCTCGCTTTCGCTTAATGGATGATTCAACCTTGCGAAGCTGTCGCCTAAGCTTGTCGGCTTGTTTTTCGAGCGAGGAAGCCTTGTCCTCGTCAGTCTGTGCCACCTCGGCAGCCTTCTTAGCCTCAACACGGGATTTAGTGGGGAAATGCTTTTTTCTTTCTGCCAAAAATGTATCGATATCCTTGATACTACAAAAAGGTGAGCATAGTGACGCGACGGGGTGAGCAAGAACTTACTGGAGAGTCTCCTGCCCGATGAGATCGGTGAGAACCTTCTCCTCACCCTCATCATCCTCAGACTCTGATTCCATTCCCGGCGTAAGACCAAGAGTATTCATCTTGCGCTTCTTCTTCTTCCCACCCGAGGGAGTTTCCGACGCGTGGTGATTGGCTTCGTGGCCTGACTTGTGATGGCGGGACTTGTCGTTTCCGTGGTGGCCGCCGCGAGCACGAGAGTTGTCTCTATGTCCCCCTCGACCACGCCGGCCGTTCTGGGCATAATAGTTATCTTGACGGGGTGGTGCTGGAGGAGGGGGACCGGGATAAGGAGGATATTGAGCTGGTGGGTAATGGGCGGCACGAGGATCGTGGGAATATGGCTGGCCATAGGCACCATTCACTGGAGGGGGAGCTGGCTCATGCTCATATCCAGTACGTGGAGGGCCGCTCATTGGGGGCTTTGGGCCACCCCTATCATTGTACCCGCCACGCGACCGACCATTGGCATAGTGTCCCTGAGGCGCTGGCCCTTGGCCGTTCCACTGGGGTTGGTTGGGAGGAGGGGGGCCTTGATACGGGGCACTGTATTGCTGCGGTGGTGCGCCATAGGCCGGCTGCTGCGGATACTGAGAGGGCGGATAGGGCTGAGGCGCGTAGTTAGGGTGGTAATTGTTTGAGGACATAGGAACGGGAGCATGGCCATGGGGAGGGGGGTGGCCGTGTTCGGGAGCCCACTGGGGTTGAGGCGGTGGGTAGTTTCCAGCAGGAGGGTGAGAGCCTCCGTATGGTGGAGGGTTGTGAGAGGGATAGGGTTGTCCGGTGTATTCATAGTGTCCCTGAGGAGAGCCATGGTAGTCTCCACGACCTCCAGAGTAGTGTCCTCCACGCCCGCGTCCGTGGTGTGAACCTCCGCCTCGTCCCTGGCCATGTTGAGGGTAGGATGGGGGTGGATGGCTATAGCTAGGATGTCCTCCCGAAGTCGCTGGAGGGGGTGGTGGTGGAGGAGGACCGTAACCATATGCAGACATGATCACTAAATGATGCAGTCAAGGAAACGCTGGTGTGGTCGTCGACAACTTTCGAACCGTGAGATCGCCTAGGTGTGTGTTTTGATGGATACGTGTTGGGGGGGAAAGAAGAACAGGTTTCGTGCGAGGAGGAATAGAAGGAAGACGTTCGGACGGAGAGAACCTGGAGAGTAGGGCGGAGCGCGCACTATCTGCGGTCCAGCCACAAGGGGTATACAAGAGACGGGGAGAGGAAAGCGGGTGACCGAAAAGACAATGGCAGAAGAGCAAGTGAATTTAAAGGAGGGGGTAGGAAGGGCTTTTGAACGAAGAATCAAGAAGAACAGAGCGATGATGAAGTTGACTCTTGACTTGACTAACTTGGATGAAGAGTTAAAAGAGTACGGGGAGATCGTCTTTTCCACAAACCAGATAAATAAATTTGTGGGGAGCTTTCGCAGCAGGATAAATCTGCACCTGGCACAAGATATGCGCTAGATCAGCTCTGGAAGGCGGTGAACCGGAGTGCCAGATCGGGAGTAGCCTCTTTCGGCTTAGCGTTTCCTTCTCTAGAAGACTCGCGCTTTTCTGCCAGTCCCAAGTTTGTCAGTCACGATAATAATCGTCAACCGGCTGCGATGAATTCTTTCAAATACACCTGCTTGTAGTGACGCATTTCCCATATTCCTAGAATCTCACCCAACCATATACATCAAAGCATCATCTTTGGCCGGAGAATAGTCATAAAGCCGCCACCATGTTCATTCTAGTGCGTTGACTTGCCCTGCCCCGACTATCACCATCTGTACCACACACTTCACAGACGCAATAGTTAACGCTTCCTCAAGACCAAAATCTCCGATCTGGTGCAGATTGCCCCAGAGGATTTTTCGAAGAGGAGCATAGATGCCATTGAGGACAACATCAATGCGAAATACTCTAATAAGGTTCGATCAACAACCACATACTCTAACACATAGAGAGACACGAAAGATTCACCCTTCTAATGTTGAAAACAGGTAATCCAGAAAATTGGACTCTGCATCTGCCTCTACGATATACTATGGACATCAGAAGGTCTCATTGGCCACGGAACCGGCCTGGTAAACGTCAACGGTTCGTACTCATACACGAGATGTATGCCCTAATCTACTTGTTACTGATTTACCATAGTTGAGTTTCGCATGGTAGTATTCCGTCCATTCAAAGGAGAAGTCATGCTCGGAAGAATAAGAAGCTCCACTCCCGCCGGTATAAACGTGAGAACCGACTTCTTCGACGACATCTTCATCCCCTTCGAGGAGTTGCCAGAGGGAGCTGAATAGTAAGACTCTTCCCAACTCTATCCCCTCACATGAGTCAAGGATGGGATAATTGACAGTCCTCGATAGCAACCATAGTGAACAGCTCTGGATCTGGAACTTTGACGAAGAACGCTTGTTCTACGATAACCACGAAATGGTCCGTTTTCAGATCGTCGACGAAGAATGGCACGACCAAGCCCCAGCCGGCCCCAATCAGCCCGAAGACACGCCACTAAAGACTCCCTACCGGATAAAAGCCAGCATGGCGGCCGAGGGCCTAGGCGTCTGTCTCTGGTGGGATGGAGCGTGATAGACTAGCAGATAAAGACATATCAGGGGGAAAGCAGTTATCATTGACGCACACGGCAAGGGGCGAGGGCATTGGCGACTAGATCCGCTAGTATTTTATTATTGCTCAATCTATGAATCTACGATTTGATACCCGCCAACAAGCGATCCTCAACGTCGTCCAAGACGGAGTAGTGCTCGACAACAGCCAGGTTCTCGGCCTCGGCAACAAACTGTTTGTGCGGATCCTGGCCAGGGCCAGCAGCCATGGGGTTCATCTGCTGCTGGGCTTGCATCTGCTGAACTTGGCTGGCAGCTATCAACGAGAGTTAATCACCAATGCCAATTGTGGGGTTTGATTAAGGGGGTTCATACCATTGTCGCTGCCAAGGAGGAAAACGTAGACAAACTGGAGACCGAAGATGCAGAGGAAGTACCAGCTGATGCTGGACATCCATCGGGGATCCATATCCTTGGTCTGCACGCCAGCTTGGAGCATGCTCTTAAACTTGATGGTAATGGGGAAGGGCAATTTCACTGGACGCAACAATTAGATGGATACGCAGAGACTGTCCAAGGAGCACATACTGATAACATAACCACTGAAAAAGGCATTGATCCAACTCATAATAAGGGTGTTAGGAATAATCATGGCCATGTTGTTCTTCATCATGCCCATCATGCCATCCATGGCAGAAGGATCGGAGAGCGGGTTCGCCGGGGGCTGGCCCTTCCTATCGGGCTCCTTCAGGTATGCCCCTGACTCGTAGCCAGCAACGACGGTCTCTCGGCGGACCTCAAAGGCCTTCTGGGAGAGCACGTGGTGGTTGGAACGCAGGGCGACACCGCGGGCGAGGAAGCGCTGTTCACGCATTGTCTTGGTATCCTGCTTCTTGGGAGCAGTGGCCATCAAGACGGAAGCGTAGTGACGCAGGACACCGGTTAGGACCATGACGATAGTGATGGGGATGAGAATCCAGTAACTGGAATGAAGGTTGGTCAGTAACTCTCAGTCATGAATATGGACGCGGGCTGGTCGGAGGGGGAAGCAGAACATACAACAACTGAGGGTCCCTGTGGAAAGTCTGGACGGGGATTTGCACCATTGTGTCGGTCTATGTGCGGCCAGAGGCTCGCGGGTCCGTGTAGATGCGAGAGATAGGTGTTGGTCGGGGGGTTGCGCCTCTGTGGTGCTGGCGTCGAAGCTGGGACAGATTCGATGAAGTCGCCAAAGAGCCACGATGGTTCAATTGCTTTGACGCAAGCTTGGTCGGAGCTTACCTAAGAAAGAGCGGGTACTGTCGCTGTGCCCCTGCTCTCACTTTCATCGAGTGAGTGAGTGAACTGTATCGCATGTGTATTCTTCCAGGTGATGAAATATTGACAAAAAAATAACTACAATCGAGGCCTACCAGGAGGTGTGTGAGTATTGTGTTTTCCGTCGTTTTATAGCAGCTTCATGAAATCCGTGCTTCCTTTCCTGTTGCTTGCTTTGACTCGAGGTCCCAGCCAGCCTGCGATGACCTGCAGTACGGACTACGAACCGAAACGCTAAACCCCAGTGGGAGCATGGGGACAGCTAGCCAACTGCTTGTCCAGCCCCACGACGTCCTTGAAAGCACACACTCCAAAGCTGGAGCTTGTCGATACCATCAGTACCAGCGTATCGCCTTTTCCCATTCATATTTCTCCTTGTCAACGCCATTGCCCCCTCCCTCTCTATCCAGTCACCATGGCAAACTCCGCCGAGAAGATCTCGGTCTACAACCTAGCAGGTCCGTTGCTCGCACTCTCTGTCCCTTCCTACGAAACCTAAACTGACACGGTGGCTTTGACAGACCTCAAGAACACATCCGACGACGCTCTCCCCAACTACCTCAACTCCCTCAAGTTCAAGCAGTCGCATTACCTTACCGACGTCCGTCTGGCTCTCGGATACACGACCATTGCCATTTCCGCCGTGTGTTTCGCTTGGGATCACAAATATGGTTTCGAGAACACCAAAACCTGGACGGCTGCTGCTGTTGCAGCGTATTTCGTCTTGAACACCGTCTTGACATTTTGGATGTTTGTCCGTGAAAAGGGCGTCGTGTACGAGGGAACCGCCCCCTCTGGCGAATTCGTATTCAATCCCCCCATACCTTCACGTCGGCTCTTCTCTAACCTAGACGGCTTCTCATAGGTTTCCATTACTTCAGCAACAAAGAAAAACGTCCCCATCTACAACCTCTCCATCACCGTCACTGATAAATCCTCAAACAAGCGTATCTTCAAAATCTCCAAGCCCTTCGCCTCCTGGTTCGACCAGACTGGCCAGTTTGTTGCCCAGCCCTTCCAGGAGTTGCTCGCTACCACAGTGCCCCTCGTCGGCAAGTGCGATCCCAAGCGCGTTACCGTGTCCCAAGACCTTCTTGATGCGAGCCCCGAAGTTCTCAACGCCATCCTCGCTGCGAACTCAGCTACAGCAGTGGGAAGCTCAACGGCCGCCGAGGCCGCTACCAAGGGCAAAGGGGGTAAGAGGCGCAAGGCTTAAGGGACATGTAGGAATAGGGTTTTGTTGGAAGGAAATCAAAATAAGGAATTGAAAATGGGGTATGCATGTTGGATACGGCGTTGGGAGAGAAGCGTGCCTTCATATCGATGCGTTAGCGGATCAAGGCCATGGCTACTAGCATCTAAATCAAATATCAAATCACATCGAGTGATACCCTGTCCGTCCATGAGTGTGTGGGCGTATTTGAGCACTCACATGCAATGTCTGATATATGGAGTCTAAATACTTCTATCCAAACCACCCCATGTAGCCAATACCCCTATTTTATCCAGAAAACGCCTTTGGAATCGTCTTCACTTCAGCTCTGCCCAAGCGGCCCTCGCCAGACGAGCCGTTCTTCTAAGATCTCGCACCTGATGACCACATGCCAAAGTCAATTCCCTTTGGATTTGTGATGCATGTGGAAGCAAATCTTGAGACTCAAACATGCGAGGGAGAGCCCCTACAATCTCCAAAGCCAGCTTTCCACGTCCAGCCTCGACGATAGGGTCAGTGGTAGCCGGGACATAATCTTCAGGTAGCCACTCCAGCTTTCGTGTTGAACTGGGCTTGTTAGAGAAGACGGCGATGCAAATCCTGATTATGCTGCGGATGTGGTCTTTGCCTTTCTCGGGGGCATCAACAAGGATGTTCTTCAGTACGTCGAAAGCAGCCTTTGCATCTGGTCCAGAGGCGACATTCTGCGCGACGGCAATCGATATACGCGTTATCTTGTCGGCATCAGCCTCGTAGATCGAGAAGTTCATGTGCTTAACCATGAGAAGCACACCAACGCCATAATTTGTCTTGACAAGTTGATCCTGAACTTCAAGATCCGTACCAACTGCAGCTTGCAACATAGGGCTGACCAGCTCAAAATACAATTTCTGCATCCACAAAGGCTTGACGATGGCGTAGTTCCCCTTAGTCAGAGGCTGTTGCGGTGCAGCAATCATCTCCAAGTGTCGAGCAAGGTGATGTCCAATCTTAAGATCTCGCGGTCCTTCTCTGAAAAGTTGAAGGAGTCCCTTTGCTTCCTTGCCCATGTATCGTCTCATCATTCCCGCAGACAAGGCATATGTAGCCTTGATCTGCTCCAAACGAGAAGATTGATCCTCTTCATCAGTTGAACCCTTGATCAGGCTTGTCGAACGCTGTTCAAGTGCTGGGATCAGGCTTGGTAGACTCTCAATATTGTGCTTATTGGCCAGGATGGTGAGAATGGCCAAAGTAATTGGTCGAGCAAAGTTACTGGTGCTCGTTTTCCTTGACGCTCCACTAAGAATCAACTCTTGAGCGACGCCTCGAGCAAACTAATTGAATATTAGCTTGAATTATAAATCAAGATGTGGAAACTTACGAGGCGCTCTATCGAAGCTGGTCTCAGAGCTTCCAGAATGGAGAAGGAAAGAACATTCGGTGACTCCAACACAAGCCAGTCCCATGCTGAACCGTTCTGTAGAATTGTCTCCTCATACCCTGGTGCTTTCTTTTCCTCGGTAATTGTCTCGGGAACAGTGATGGACTCCTCATGGAAGAGATTGATGGCCCAGTTCTCTGCCTGGAGGGAAAGCTGCTGCGACTCACTTAATTCATGAATGACAAATCCAGCCAAGTTGGACACGAGGTGAAGATATTGGTTTTCTGCTGCAATGTCAATTCCCGTGAAATCATCGCTAAGACCAAGAGCTCCGTTGCCAATCATCTTTATGGCTTGACGATACAATTGGCGAGCGATGAACAGGCTGACCTGAAGAAACTCGTTTTGAACCTCAGCAATGGTTGAGGTTTGGGTAATGGACGGTTGCACGTTCTCTCCTATTTGGCCAAGTCCAGAATATTTCTCCTGCATCTTCTGCAGCCAAAACTCTCCTTCAATTGGGAGTTCATTGCTCACATTACTCTCCCGGAAAGCATCATTGAAGTACCGGATGGTTGACTGCATAGTCGCTACCAACGAGCACCAAATCGTGGGGTTTGCTTTGGCATCTAGAGCAGCGTAAAGCTCGGACAAAAGAAATTGGATATAGTAAAGGAAGTGATCAAGGCCGGTCACAGAAGAGACTGGCAACTCGGAACAGCCAATGAAGGCTAAGTGCGCGCCAAGGCCGGTGATAGTTGCGGCAGCTTCATCAACATGTCCATCCTGCCAGCTGTTCCGAATAATACCCTTGGTTTGGTCCACCAAAGGCTTGAAACCATTCGGGTATGATCGGATCGCCCGTTGGAGGCCCTTAGTTGTCTCGTTAATAAGCTCATCTGAGCTCGTTGAGCGAATGTGGCTGGAACTGGATTGCAATAAGATTGCGAAGAGAGATTCACAAATCTGAGAGCATGTGCTTTCTGAAAGCAGCCGCTCAAACCCTCCATCGGTGGTGTCGACAGAGAGACGGACAGACTGGGCAAGTTTTTGGCCTATCAATGCCCCAGCACCTTGGACTGCCTGTGAAACCGTTTTGAGATCATCATCGGGGGTATCTGACTTCGAGCCCTTTTCAATGGTCGCCCGATAAACGTCGTCATAAAGGGGCTTGAAGAAAGAGTCGACAGCTGCAAAGTCTTCTCGATCCTCAGGAGACATGCCGGCATCAACAAGAAGAAGCCGGGTCTCCAAGATGACATGAAGAATTTTCAGGAGATCCTGGCTATGCACAGGAGCCTTAGGATGCCGCAGGTTTTCTTTAAGGTGAATAATAGCGGGCGTCACCATCAACACGAAGGCGCCCGGTTTGGCGCTGAGCACGCTCACCAAGAGTCGACCCGCAGCAGCGGTGTATGTAGTATTAGTCAAATCGTGGACGCAATCGCGCGTGACTGCCAATGCGTAGTCTCGGAGATTATCTCCATCCAGTCTCAGGGCAAGGGATTTGAGCACTTCGAGAGTGCCCCAGATGATATCTTCAATCTCGCCGTTCCGTACTTCATACTTGAGACTACCCCATATTTTGTTCACATAAGGAGAGACGGATTGTTCGGGGTTTTTGTACTCGTCCAAGCATGCTCGGATGGTTTTGAGGATGTCCACCTGGGATGGTCAGCGGGTGGAAGTTGAATTTCCAGGGGAGTATATACCTTGACATTGACCGTCACGCCGTCGCCTTGATCCAACTTCCCTATCAAAAATGGGAATGTTTGGTCTGCGAGCAGGTGGTTGGCTGAGAAGCACTTGCGTAATTGGAATTTGAGGTCCTCAGGGGTAATGCCAGTGTCCGATGCACGAGGTAGAGCGATTGGGAAATATAGCTTAAAGTTGCCGTAGACTTCATCTAAAACCTCCTTGGACGAGGTGTATTCAGTGAGAAATACCCGAAGAATGTCGAACCAAACCATCAGACATTCGGGATCCCTCTCACTCCTGCAGAGTTGCAACAGATCCACCATGAAACCAGCTGAAGCACCATGTTTTTGCTGCAAGTCGCTGAGGACATCTGGTGTCGTAATCAATAGTTGAATGAGGCGGTAAATTGCCAGTCGAGTTTTGGCCACTTGTCGTGGGAAGTCATCTTTCAACGCGCAAATCCTCTGGATCATGTCATTTCCGCTCTGCTTTTGGAAGGACTTCATAGTCGCTATTTGTGTTAAGGCATTAGCTGAGGGTAATATACCAGCTTTATGGTCCACCTCAAACATTGCGCCGAAGAAGCTGACCAGAAGCTTGACTGCTAGGGTATTAGAAACAGTGTTTGGAGAGAGTTTCCCGATATTGATAGCTCACCTTGACTAGGCTTAAGGATATCCTTTTTCAAAAAGTCAAGTGTTCGGGAAAGGAATTCCAGAGCTAAAACGGTCAGCATTGTTGAAAAAAAAAATTCTGAGGTTTGCAATGAGTACCTCTGGCTCGGGCTGTCCAGTCAGGAGTCTCATCGCCATCCTCAGCCTCAGTTCCGCTTCCTGGCATCCAAGGCTGAACAGCTTCAACCCAACGGGCAACAGGGTTAGTAGTGGAATTTTGAATCTCTATACAAGTTTAGTTGGTATCCAGGGCAGAAATTGAAACTTTTGTGTGCCTCAAGGGGCTCATGCGTACCCTTCGCGGCGTTCTGGGCGATCTTGGTTTGTTGCCCCTCATCATCGGCGAGGACAAACTCCAACGCCAGCTGCCGAAAGTCGGCCATGATGGGGAGATGAAAGACCGGTAAGATCGAAAGTCGTTTTGTAAACGCAAATAACTGTAATATGTGTTACTTAGGGCTCTAGGTATCAAATAGTACGAGCCACTGAGAGCCAAAAACAGGCTTGTGTTCTCGTGAGCAGTGGGTTGGTTACAAAGCGGCAGAAAGTTGAAGCCCACCAAGGCGGTGTGAATTTATGGCGGGGTTATCGCAGTGAAGGCAGGACTCCTCCCCTCTGAAGAAGAAGAGAAAACGGGTAAGACAGCGTCGGTGATACACTTGACGAAGACTTTTTACTTTCCTTAACGGAGGTGAGCCTTGCTGATTATAATTTTCACCCAATGGCCAAAGGCCCATTGGTCATTCTACTCAAGGTCCGAGGCCGGCCTCTAGCAGATATCGGGACTCCGGCGCTGGCTCGCAATCGATTGAAGAAGCTTCGTGGGGTCGTGGGCTCCACAATTTCTTCGATGACGGCGAAGAAAGAAGACCCCTGTTTGTAAAGTAATTGTGAGTGGCTGCGAATCTTCTTATTTCCAATTCACCTCCCAACATCATCACGACAGCCCATCAGAGGTGGTGTTTCGACGGACACGTCACCTGTATCAATTTTCCTTCACGATGGCCTCGCTCAGGACTGCTGTATTACGGCAGCTTACCGCCTCTCCCTTGCGCTCAATCCGCCCCATCAGCCAACGTCGCTGGGCCCAAGTCCATGACGTCCGATTCCTCGCGACGACCCGATCCTCACAGGCTGTTCTCGACAAGTACCGTGCCAAACTCGACCAGAAGGCGAAAGAGGAA
Source organism: Mariannaea elegans (assembly GCA_930272665.1). Taxonomy (NCBI): domain Eukaryota; kingdom Fungi; phylum Ascomycota; class Sordariomycetes; order Hypocreales; family Nectriaceae; genus Mariannaea; species Mariannaea elegans. The sequence goes on from CAKNEU010000026.1 coordinate 345,088, forward strand.
GGTGTCTCCAGTATTGACGAGCTCAAGACTGTCTATGCTGAGAAGATTGATGCCGAGCGTCGCAAAGGCGCCGTCGAAGAGCACTACATCCCCCAAGCACCCGAGACTCCTGTTTCTCAGCCCAATGCTGACGGCGTGCCTATAACGAACGCTTACTCGGCCTCGGGACCGCTCCCTACGGGCGCTGATAAACCTGCGGTCAAGACTCTTGATGATATCATTGACCTGGAGAAGTCGCGTGAGCTGCCTGACAAAGAGCTCACAGCCATCTGGCGTCTGCGACACGCCTCCAATCCCCAGACCCTCTGCGCCGTTATCCCGACCTCAACCTACAAGGCCATGGAGGAGGCCGCCCGAACCTCTCCTCAATTCGTTCTCCCTGTTCCTCATCCTACGCAGGGTGCCGAGATCCATTTCCTGCAGTGGACCTTCGACTCTGCCTCCAAGACCAGCACCGTCCTCTTCACGCAACTAGCGGAGTTCAAGGCCCGAGGCGAATTTGCGCAGCCACACACTACCATCACACACCACCTAGATCTCGCCGACGACAGGGGGTTGGTTCTGATGCAGGGTCAACTCGTTGAGCACCGTGGTGTCAAACCTGAGGAGGCCAAGTGGCTCGTCCTGTGCCTGCAGCGGTTCTACGGCGGTTGGGAGGGTGAAGGTATCGAGCTCGAAGGTGAACGCCAGGAGAGAGCTGAGCAGCGCCAGAAGTTGTTGCGATGGTTCTCTACGGGCGATGAGAGATTTAGCCTGGAGAAGCTTATGGAGGAGGCTGAACGGATGGGTTAACCCTAAGCGGGAAGAATCAACGAAAATTATATATCTCCCATGTTGTAACATTTTAGATAAACGATTGGGCTCGCAGGATACAACCATAGATGTAAAGAGGGAAGAAGGTCCAAATATGGGGACATATGTATGTACGATTACACTAGGAGAATGTAAAAAAAAAGGCCGCTATTACTTGCCCAACATCATGAACAGCAACAGTCCGTGGTACAGCCAAAAGCAAACCGCGACCCCAGTACAAATGTTTCAGGACTACAGCTTAGCCATTGGTCCAGTTTGCTCTTGCTTCCTTACTTGATCCCTCAACACCCTTCGTAAGACCTTTCCAGATGCCGATTTGGGGATCTCCTTGATAAACCGCACTCCTCCACGCAGCTTCTTCGTTTTTCCCACCCGGCCATTCAGCCACTCAACAATATCTGCCGCAAGTTCGTCGCTTTTGTCAATTCCCGCGCTCACAACCACATATGCCCGCGGAACTTCCGTGTATTCGTTCTCATCCCATACGCCGATCACGCATACATCGGCTATATCCTTGCGACCGATGAGCTTGACTTCCAGTTCTGCGGGCGCGACTTGGGAGCCCTCTGTTTTATGTCATCTGATTAGCAAACGTCCAGTCTGGCATAGGGCATGAGGGAGACTGACTGTATTTGATGAGCTCTTTGAGACGGTCTGTAATGAACAAGTTTCCTTTTGGGCATATGTACACCATATCACCGGTTTTAAACCAGCCGTCTTCGGTAAATGTGTCCTTGTTGAGCTCTGGCTTGTTCAAGTAGCCCTGGAAGACGTTAGGACCTTTGAGGAGCAGTTCTCCTGACTGGGTATTATCAGCATCTTGCTTAACTCGCTCAGAACGTTGGACGAAAGAAAACTCACCGTGCCAACAGCAACCTCTTTCCCTTCAGAGTCCACGATTTTCCCTTGCATATTCGGGAGTAATTTACCTATAGAACCCTGGAATTTGTTCCACTCATCAAACAGCTGAAGTGACACCGTCGGGCTCGTCTCGGACAATCCGTAACCCTGCTTTACCGTGATATGTAGCCGATCCCACACGGCGTCTACGAGATCTTGACTCAATGGTGAGGCTGCGGAGTTGAGGAAACGCAGCGACGAGAGATCGTACTTGTCGGCCATGGGGTGTTTTCCGAGCGCGAGGATAATCGGGGGTGGGACGTAGATGAAGGTCAATTTGTGGTCTTGAATAAGCTGGCACATTCGTGCAAGGTCGAAGATGCCCATGACGACGCATTTGCTGCCGGTGAGGAGGGTGACGTTAATGACGACACCAAGACCCTTTAATGGAGTGGTTAGTAGTGATTTGTGTTGGGGGTGTTGGGTTTTGGTCTCACGTATATGTGGAAAAAGGGTAAAACACCAAGCTGGGAGTCCATCTCCCAGTGGATCAACCTAGTATCAAATTTGGTGAATTGGACGGAGTTGGCGACAACGTTATAATGCGTTAACATTACGCCTTTGGGAAGCCCGGTGGTGCCCTATATGTATAAGTTAATTGATTCAAACCTAAGTGCGGGCAGAACCATACCGAACTATATACCAAGTATATCAGGTCCTTCTTTGGGCTGATACTCGGCTTCTTTGGCTGAATCCAAGCTCCTTTCGCCGTCACGTCCGTCCAATGTACAGTCTTGCCTTCCTCGTCCCTCTTATCTCCAAGGAGGATGATCATATCCCGGGGTAAACCAGCTAATTCGGCAGCCTTGGACGCCGTTTGGAGAAACGCCTTATTTGTGACGAGGGCTCTGGCTCTAGAATCCGTCAATTGCTGTGCAAGCTCCTCGACTGTATAAGTCGGGTTCGCAGGGCTAGCCACTCCACCAGCCCAGATTACTCCGAGGTTGACGACCACGGTGTCGATGTGGTTCGGTGTAAAGAAGCCTAGAACATCTCCCTTCTTCCAGTTGTAGGTGTGTATAAGGCCCCGGCCAAATGAAGCAGAGAGATCTCTTGTTTCACCAAAAGTATACGATCGATTCGTGTCACCATCGACGAGGATCGCTGTGCAGTGGTGTTAGTCGCCTACCCTGTACTTCGGGAGAATAAGAGGTTTGGGAGTGCGAACGATGGGTATCCGGAAATGGCGTTTGCCTATCAAAATAAAACGACCAGAGGTCAACATCAGGAATGTCGACGGACGTAAAAAGCGAGTCAAACGGCATGGTAGCGGCGATAATAGCTTGTCCAGGCAAGATTAGGAGGTATCATATAAAAGCACCTTGCCAGCAGTGTAATTACAATACCAACCGACAGAGCGACTGCAAAACCAAAATAACGAAACAAGTAAATAGGATAACCCATCGTATTTATCAATTGGGGCGGGCCAAGGAGGCTAACCACCTTATCCAATCTGGACCACTACTCCGTACAACGCCTCGTGGCGTCGTTCGAGGCCATGGTCCCCGCTGAGTCAGGCGTCGGCCTTGCTTCTTGAAACGGTACATTATTAGTCCTACCTATTAAATTCAGATGCGAAAACCTCTTAGGCCCGTCGCAAGGCCACGCTGAATCGCAGTCAAAGTGACCTATGGCGCCACCAAGTTTCACAGCAAAAGGTATACCGTATATCGTTAATACCTTCCTACTTTGGTCATGACCTTTCCTAATAAGGCTTGGCGTACAGTTTTAATAGCACTAAAATGCAGCTTCAAGAAGTAAGGTCGGCATCGTTGCATTAGTGTAAAGCCCGCCAACGCCCAAATGTCGAACAAGCGTCGGAGCTTCAGCTGGAGAAGGCAATACTACAGGGAATAGAAGGGAATATCGGGCTTCACTCTTGAAACCGTGCTTGAGTCTGAGGGAAACTGTACGTCAACCTATTTTAAGAAGGTTACAAGGGGTTTAATTCGCTAGAAATCATGTAAACGAGATTTCACTGGAAGTTACCAATTACAGGTTAATAATTATATACTGTGTATACTGTACGGAGTATGTAAATTCGTATATCTACGAATAGTATTTTGTGCAGCTGAGCTGGGGTATCATCATATTAATGACCCAAGGCCATTTGCCAGCTCGCTGTACGTGACTTTCATTAATGCTTTCACTGAGGATGAAAGTCAAGAAGAACGGTAACTAAATGGAAATAAAATGAGGGAGAATTACACACAAAAATAAATAGAAATACGACTTAATTTCTTTTGAAGTATATTTTAATTCAGAATCAAAACGGTCTATTATTTAAATCTCGTTTATTTATATTTTAATTTTTAAGTTTCCTTTGACTGGCTCTGTTCGCACACGGTTTCCTCAGACTAAAAACACGGATTCAATGAGAGCTTGGAATAGGTAACTCCCCTGCTACAGCTAGCGCTGTTGCAAGGGATCTTAGGTGCTGAATTGCTGGCTCGGGGGCTGTGTCGCGAGACAGCTTCATGGCATGGGAGGGCGTGAAACTTCCCGATGACACCAACTCCAACGTTCAACTGATGATGTGGCTTTTTCTTTCTTTCTTTGCATAGCCAACCTTTAAAGTTTCAACTGACGTAAGTCTGTCTAAAAGAGATTAAGTCAATGACGAACATTCGCCGATCTGTATCAAACTCGTATGCGTGCTAAACATGTCTGATAATCAACTACCGCGACTGCTTTTGTACTAGGGCGAGTATAGCTATGTACTGTATATTCAAAACGAAATAATAATAATAATAATAATAATAATAATATATATATGTTGAAATTCATCATCTGGTTGATGACTCATCTAAGCTATCGCCATTGTTGTCATGTATATTCGTTCTAAACAGCATATGTCGTTGAGATTCGTCGTCTCATTCATCCGTCAAATCCTCGTCTCATTTTCGCTGCTGCTGCTACCTGACTGAGCCTCTTCAGCAACATCTATTGAAGGAGCTCGGAGAGCTGTCCACGCCGCAACGTGCTCACACCCATCTGGAACCCGACATATGTCGCGTGCATTGCATGTTTTCCACAGGACCTCACGAATCTCCTTGAATACCTGGTCCACAGCATCCATAGCCCAGATAACGTCGAGATGCTCATACTCGGGGATAACTTTGCTGTGCACAATCTTAACGTGCGGCTCACGTCCCTTCTCGAATCGCCGAAGTAACTTCTCTCCGTTGACTAGGTTATCGGTGCCGGCTACCCACATCGCAAAGGGTGGTGCTTGATTGTTGTACCAAGCTGTGGAGCCTTTTGGATGCTTATGGTGAGCTTCCATTACTCGTTTTGTCTGAGGTGTCACTGGACGATCCTCTGGACCGACGCCATCCATATGCTCCTCTGCCTTGAGAATCTCTTTGGTAGTTAAGATGCATTTATGCTTGGCGAAACATTCCCGTCCGAGCCACCATCGCATAGACTCGGCGCTGACATAAACGGGCGCAAACTGGAACATGCGATCTCGTAGCCCGCGATCCCAACGCTCATCAGTCCAGTCGAAGAGGAACGAAAAGACCTTGTAGCCCATCCAGCCGTATATACGCGAGGGTAGTAGTTGATGCATTTGCATCATAAACGGGATAAAGGCGTGGATGCCAAACATGAGGCGAAACATCCCTGGGGAGATGATACGCATAAACTTGAAGTACATTTTCCCAATCAAAGAGCCTGCGTAGGCGGCAGGCGCGAGAGCACAGAATACAGTAAGCTTCTCGCCCAATTCAGGTCGCTGCTCTTTAGCAAGCGCTACAAACGTCTGCGTAGTTCCCTGAGAGTGGCAGATGAGCCCAATCTTCTCGAATCCGGTCTCGAAGATGACGCGCGAAGCAAGTGCCGGTAGGTCAAATACGCCCATTTGTCGGATGTTCCAACACCACATCCTGGGGTCATTGTACTTAAGCAAAACGTGCTTGGGTTTGAAGCCACATCGATTGTTACCCAACCAAACATCGAAACCTGATTTGCAGAGCCAAAAAGCAAGAGATTCGTCGTCGTTGCAGCAGAAAGCACCAGAGCTCTGCAAGAGCCCATGCATTAGCAGAACAGGGAATTTTCGCTTTGCATCAGGATTCTTTAGTTTCTTTTTGGAACCTTGGAAAACGCCGGGGCCTTGTTGAGAGCGAGTGCTGTCGTCTAATTTTGTGTACTCTTTTGGATCGTAGACATGCCAGAGGTCAATTAAGAAGCCGTCCTCAGTCTGCACTTCGAAAGGCTCGACATCAAGACCAACCCTTCTTGCGTAGTACCCAACATCGCAAATGATAGGATCGTGCCCCCCTTCAGTTGGTGGAAACTCATCTGGTTTCCCCTCCCGTTCAAGGCTAGGCGGAACTAGCGATTTCGTCTTTCTCCAAGCCTGATCCTTCTCTTTCCTAGCCTCGGCCCTGGCCTTTTCTTCTTCAAAAAAAGGTCGTGATTTGTCGACATCTCGAAACGTTAATCGGTAGAAAAGTTTCTTCCATATTAGTGGAATGTTGGTGAATAAAGCTCCTAGCACAATTACTCCAAGGAATGCCAGGCTGAGGAAGAATGCTGAGATCCGAAAGATTAAACATTGAATTTTGCGAAGCAAGGAGGGCGGACCGTAAAGGGGAAGTGGAGGAAACAATGGGTTGGTGTGGGATGGTGGTGTTGCCTTTTGTAATGTCTCGTTGGCTGACTTCTGAAGTGATGCGCCATTTTTCTCTCCAGGAAGCCGAATGGCCGTTGAGTGTTCATCGTCTGCTTGCCGATCTATGGTATTGAGTGACTTCTGCTGAATCTTACTACCATTGCTGTTCTGAGCGGTGACGGCATCACTCCGGACTGCTTCACGAAGGTCATTGAGGCGATGAGCTTCTGGTAAAGGAACGCCAGGAAGTCGATGTCCATCCGAGGTCACGATGATGGGGTCTTGAGGGGTGACGAATTGAGCCTCGATGGCGAGTTCGGGGTCATTGTCGGTGGGTGGTTGGTATGAGAGCCTCTCAGCCTGCTGAGCGAATAAAGCCGCTTTCTTAGCCAACTCGGCATTAGATGCTAGAGGCGGCGACATCTCGTCGGCATCGGAAGTATGAGATGGTATGGTCATTGTTGGTTCCGGATGAGGTGAATAAGACGTTCAATTGAATAAGATTGAGAGGCTTCAATGGCTATGAACCGGGAGGTAGTGAGGTCCGTGGCGTTATTGAAGAACAATATGTATCATATCGCCATGGAAACGGCAGAGAAGAATTGGAAAAAAAAAAAAAGGTTGCAACGGTTATGGGTGATGGAGGGTTTAAGTTGAGTGTTTGTCTTAGACTGAGGATTCAACTTCCTGTTGGGTTGTCCGTAAATCTGTAATTGGAATGGCATGCAGGGTTCAATCTTGGCGATTTCGGGGCTCTTTGTAAGAGTTAACGTCAAGGTCATGTAGCAAATGGTCCGATTCTGTTAAGAAGGTTATTAAGAGACGATGAGACGGCGGTGTGAAAGGGAGGGCGAGAATTGAACAGGACCTGGATATTCCGGTACAGGTACCAGGAGCTGGCTTGGAGGAACGGTTGCGTCATGAGCGTCGAGGCAGAGAACCTGCACGACACGAAAACGAGACCGAGTGCATTGCGGCGAAAAAGAACCCTGCTGACAAGCATGTGATAGCGCCCTTAAAAGGGGTTTAGTAGTCACCGCTAATTGGGCGGACAAAAGAAGCCGAATTGGGAAGAAACGCCTCCATCTGTACCGAAAATCTGTAAAGAGAAAGATTATCCCTGCAGAGACGCCTGGAATTTAGAATTATTAAAAGCATCTGTAGCTGCATCGTTATTTATAAGGAAGATGATCATGGGCGCCGGCCTTACTTTTTGGAAGGTTTGCTGCAATGGATAGTCTAGCTGGTTGACGTATATATCCCCTTGCACTGAGCTTCTAAGAAGCTGAGATATTGTTGTTATTAAAATTTAGCAATTATCTAATACCTATTTTTATCATTGGCTTTCATCTTGCATTTGTCTTGTGTCACCTTCCGAGGCTCCGTTGATGTGTCAAAGAGGTCGGGTGGGAGCCGGACGAAACTCGGCTCTGAGAGCGGATGGGAAGGTACCTGGGTGGGTACGAACCTGCCACCACCTTCCCCGGAGTTCTAAAAAAATTGCGGGATGCAATGTGCAAGTGCAGGTGTAGGCGCGGGTGTGGGCTCCTCTCGCTCCAGTGCCGAGGCCAATTCTACCGCAGCCGACCGACAGCCAAATTGAAGTCGAGTCGCGAAAGCTGCAACGCAACGCAACGCAACCTCGTATTGCAAGACCACTACCAACCGCCGAAGTCGTTGTTAAGCAAGCTCACGTTCATACATTCAGCGCATCACGCGATCATCTAATTTTTCTCCTTTTGCATTTGCGGCTTGCTCCTTTCCCGCCCGCCCTAGCCATTCAACCATGGTCCTATCTCGGCGGGGTGGTTAAGCTTCATTTGTCCTCCTGTCCACCTCGAACCCCCAAACCCCGATCGAATTCCGCTCCTCATCCGCTGGCTTCCCCGCACTGCTATCACCATGACAGCTTCAGTGGCTCCGGCTGTTGCGCCCTCAGGGAGAAGGAATCGCAGGCGCCGCCAGGACAAGCCAGCAATCACCGCCAAACTTATCCTCGACGACCACATCAAGAGCGACGTCGGCATTGTGTCCGACGACCTTTTTTCAGACCTCTTCCCTAACCTCAAATATGGTATGTGGTCCTCATTCTTGACTCTATGGTGTGCGCACGCTTTAGAAGTCTGAGTACTGATGGCAATCTTCTTGCAGCTGCTGGCGACAGCTCTACGGATCTCCATCATATTGCTATCGCCCCTTGGGTCCCGAACTCTAGCCCGGTCGATAGCCCATGGTCCATTGTGCCTGTAGTCAGATCTTCCGGCGTACCGAACTCGACCGTGCAATTTTCCCCGTCCTCGCCATCTCTCCAGAGCTTCGCCGTGACGCTACAGCAGATCGCACCTTCTAAGCTGTCTAGCCACAGTCGCGGTGGTATCGAGATTCTGGTCCTCGACGTCGCTCCCGTATCCCTCGAGACCGTTTTCGTCAGCTTGGAAAGCGAATTGACAAAGAGACTCGAGAATGGAGAAGGCACCTTTTTCCGAGAACATCCTGCGAATCCCACGGGGAAGACGGTAGCCAACTTAACTCCAGAGGAGCGACTCGTTGCCGCCCTCAGGACTGCCTTGACTAGTCTTCAGGTTGTCCACTCTGGCGATCTGTTCCCTCTCCCCCTCCCCCCCCATCCGTTTACCCACGTCCCCCCAAATCCAGGCAAGATCATGCTATGTGAGCCGGTAGCTCAAGGTGTCCTGACGGGCGAAACCAAAATTGTTCTTATGCGTGGACGGGTTCATACGAAGCAGATTCATCGTGTAGCCTCCATGACCGCGAGCCAACGACTCAATGGTGTTACTGAAGATGAAGATGATACAAGTACTGACCAGTTCTACTCAGCTGCTGAGGAGCGCTATAAGACCGATGCTCTGACTGAAACAACCGAGTCAGCCACTGAGACGGAGACTGATCTGTCCGGCTCCGACAACGAGGACGAGCTTTCAGACGACTCAATGGACGATATGATATCTCTTCAGGCCCCTACGCTGCCAACCACTAACGCAAGTGGTGTTTCCACCCTTCAGCCAGGAACACCCATGACTATTGGTACTCTGCGTGGCAGGAAAACCAATGGCATTAGCACTCCCGGTTCTGTCTTCTCCAACTTTACCGCGACTACGGCTAGGCCGGACCGACCTCGTGGCCGACTATTCAAGGCACAAGGCTTGATGCGACCTATTCCCCCAGACCTCTTGCACCCGAAGCCATCTGCGGAGGATGACGAAGAAGCCAGAATATATGTCGATGTGCCATCCCTGTCAAAGATTGGGTGCTTTTCCGGAGATTGGGTTCGAATTGAGGCGACTGAAGAGCCACCTATTCATGGATTCGGCGCCTTTGGCCTGGGAAGTTTCGGTCAGCAAGATTCGGAGCCTTCCAAGTGGCGACCGGTTCGTGTCTATGGTTTACCAGAAGGATATTCCCAGCGCCCAATGACTAGAATACCCAGCGCGAAGCACGGGGGAAGAAAGCTCTCCTTCTTTGAATCACAGGTTCCTCGTCCGGCCAGCCCCGCTGCCTACGCATCACCTATCCTTCTCACTAACCTTGACGACACCACATATGTGCGTCTTTCGCCCTTGAAGAAGGCCTCGTATCAAGGAAAAGGCACGATTCCAAGGTTTACAAACGCCCTTCGGCCCCCCTATGCTCGCGACATCACGATTCATCACATCAGAACCCCCATCTCAGCTGAGAGAGCCTATCAAACTGCAGTTTTAGGTGGTCTTAAGCGTTACTTTGCGCAAAAGATTCGCCTCGTCAGAAGTGGTGATCTGATTGCTGTTCCGGTGGATGCTCAACTGGGCCGAACTCTGCAGGAGATGCCTGGTGCTGGAGGCTCCGAAGTGGACGACGTCATGGCGTTGACGACTAGTGGTCAAGAAATTGGAAGGCAACCATCTCGATTTGACAGCGTTGCATGGTTCAAAGTTGGGCATATTCAAATGCAGAAGTCGGAGGATGATGACGGAACCGCTGAAACATTCTGGGGCTCGGTTGCATGTATCGATAGTTCCTCTGTTGGGATGCATGGTTCCGGCTTTGAGACGAGCCGAATACCCGGTATCAAGCAGAGCACATGGCAGTACTATCTCGGATTGAAGAAGACACCCAGAAGAGCTTCAGAGTCGGTTCCAGCGCCAATTCTAGAACTTGAGGCACCATACGCTTCTCCTTTGAGACGTCAGCTTAGAGAGCTGATTGCAGCTGCTACGAGTTTCAGGGCAATCCATCTCAAGATGCCGCCAGTAGCTATCTTATTAACATCTACGCATCGAAATATTGGAAAATCGAGTCTTGCATCAGATGCCTGTGCGGACATGGGTCTCCACACCTACACTATCGATGCATACGATATTCTGAGCGAGGGAAGTGGCAGCGGAAGTGATGTGAAGACCGAAGGATTTCTCAGAACACGGTCAGATCGAGCATTGAGCTGTGGTCCGGACTGCTGTGCATTGCTAATTCGACATATCGACGCATTGGTTGCGGATCGAATTGAGGCAACGATTAAAGAAATCTTGGAGGATACGAGGGTGCTTATTGCCACTACGAACGAGGTTGACAAAGTCCCTGATGGCGTTCGAGGCCTATTCACTCATGAGTTGGAAATGGGCGCTCCTGATGAAGCCGAACGTGAGGCTATTCTAAAGACTATCATTAACGACCGAGGCGTGAGCTTGGAGCCTTCGATTGACCTCAACTCTATTGCACTAAAGACCGCTGCCTTGGTAGCTGGCGATTTGGTCGACGTAGTTGAGCGAGCCTCGATTGCCCAGCAGTCTCGGCTGGAAAAGCTCTCAGCCAAGAATACCAAGGACGGTTCAGTGATGACTGTCCGAGACATTCAGGTTGCCGGCGGCCCTCTGGCACGTTGTCTCACAAAATCGGACTTTGAGGTTGCAGTTGAAGCTGCTCGCAAGAACTTCTCTGACTCGATTGGTGCTCCCAAGATTCCTAACGTCACTTGGGATGATGTTGGTGGTCTGAACAACGTCAAGGATGCAGTGACGGAGACCATCCAGCTTCCACTTGAACGACCAGAGCTCTTTGCCAAGGGCATGAAGAAGCGATCGGGTATTCTCTTCTATGGACCCCCCGGTACCGGAAAGACGCTCTTGGCCAAGGCCATTGCCACCGAGTATAGTCTTAATTTTTTCAGCGTCAAGGGTCCAGAATTGCTTAACATGTACATTGGTGAATCGGAAGCTAACGTACGACGAGTCTTTCAGCGAGCACGAGATGCTCGACCTTGCGTTGTCTTTTTTGATGAACTGGATTCAGTTGCACCCAAGCGAGGTAATCAAGGAGACAGCGGTGGTGTCATGGATCGTATTGTTTCCCAGCTTCTTGCTGAACTGGATGGTATGTCTGGCGGAGATGATGGTGGTGGCGGTGTCTTCGTCATTGGTGCTACAAACAGACCAGATCTTTTGGATCCGGCTTTGTTGCGTCCTGGCCGTTTCGATAAGATGCTCTATCTTGGTGTTTCGGATACCAACGACAAGCAACAAACTATCCTCGAGGCGCTGACTCGAAAGTATGTATCCCTTAACCAACGAGATTGCCACCAAGGTTTGAGACTAATACTATTGCGCAGGTTCACCCTCCATCCCTCGGTATCTCTAGCATCAGTCGCTGAGCGTCTTCCATTCACCTATACGGGTGCCGACTTCTACGCTCTGTGCAGTGATGCCATGCTTAAAGCTGTTACTCGTCAGGCATCCGCCGTGGACTCCAAGATCCGCGCTATCAATGCTGACCCTGCCACGACGCATCCTATCTCTACGGCATATTATTTTGACCACTACGCCACTCCTGAGGACATTTCTGTCATGGTTACCGAAGCTGACTTCCTCGCTGCCAACGATGAGCTCGTTCCTAGTGTGAGTGCTGGCGAATTGGCGCATTACGAGGGAGTTCGAGCCACTTTTGAGGGTGGCCGTGACAAAGATAAAAACAAACAGAAGACCGGTCAGCGCGTCGTGTCCGGAGCGTCGACGACGTCCAAGGGAAAGGGCAAGGCAGTTGCTTCGAGTAAAGGTAAAGGCAAGGCAATTGCGCTGACGAGCGACGATGAGTTTGATGACGATGATGTAGTTGGTGGGGAAGTCAATGGACGCAAGGACAAGGGCAAGGGGAAAGCGGTCATGGGCTTCCAAGACGGGACGGCGAGTGATGATGAGGGGCTGTACTAAGGTGTAACCGAATAATGCATGGAGGGTATTCAAGACAAGGAGATAGATTTAGACAGCAATGTTGGTCGGATATACCCTAAGAAGGGAAACCAGCTCACGTTGTTGAGCTATGTACATCATACCATATCTTCAGCATGCTAGTATGGATAATCTAAAAACATGGAATTTCGCTCATGACTTCTGTAATGTCTACTTCTTCTCCTTGGTTTCTTCCTTTGGCTTGGTAGCTGCTGTCTTTGTTGCCGTTGCTGCTGCGGGCTTCTGGGCACCCTCTTCCACGTCATCATCGCTATCATCATCATCATCATCGTCGTCGTCGTCTTCGTCGTCACTGTCATCGTCGTCCTCGTCCTCATCTTCATCCTCCTTCTTGTCCTCGTCCTCATCCGAATCGTCGTCCTCCGAATCGTCATCGTCGTCATCGCTATCATCGTCTTCTCCCTCTTCGGCTTTTTTCTTCAGCTCGGGTTCTTCCTTTATCACAGTCTTCTTTTCAACTGCCTTGATATCCTCCGAATCGTCATCCTCATCATCGCTGTCATCATCATCGCTATCATCATCATCATCATCGCTGTCATCGTCATCACTATCATCGTCGTCGTCCTCCTCGGCCTTCTTCTCCAGCTCGGGTTCCTCCTTTATCGCAGTCTTATTTTCAACTGCCTTGATCTCCTCCGCACTCGCAGATGTCACCGTAGCGCCATGAAGAGAGGCGATGGCAGCACCCTGCTTCCACGTAGCGCTTGTGGGGCTCTGGAGAATATTCTTGTCGGAGTCAGTGCTGGAAGAAGCACCCCATGATCCCGAGGTAGGCGATTGCAGACCCTCAATCTTGCTGCTGGTGGATGAAGAGCTCTTCTTGGTAGGCGTCTTTGGGCGCTCCTTTGCTGCCTCCTCCTTTGCTTTCTCCTCCTCCCGAGCTTTGGCACCGTCCTTGCCGTAAACCTTCTCTCGCAGACTCTTCAGGCGAAGCTCTTTAGCCTTCTGCGCAGCTTCGTCTGCGACGGATCGAACGGGTAGAACCTTCTTCTCGAGCTCTTTCTTGGGTTCGGCGGTTGTGGTTTTGGGCTTGTCAGTGGTGGCCTTGACTGCGGGTAGGGGAGGGGCTGGTGGTGCGGCAGGAGCCGGAGTGGGTTTTGCGGTGGCTGAGGAGGACGAGGAGGCAGCTGAAGCGCGGGTGGGGGGGTAGATAGGCCTCTTAAGGAGAGGATCCGGGAGTTTGTCGTTAATGGAGGGGATGGTGAATTCATCGTAGTAGATCTTGACATGCATTTTGAGCTCGCCATATTCATTCCAATCCTCAATCTCGACGAGGTCCTACAGGGGTTAGTTAGCGCCTAAGCTCCACGGCAGTCCGGTCAAACGATTCTTAGGAAAGATGTGGTAAACATACGCCCAAGACGAAGCCTTCTTGCACAAGGCCAGGAAGCTTCCTCATGCGACCGCCCTCATCTTTACCGGCCCTGCGGCCCCAGAGCATGCGGGCCTTCTCATCGGTAGCGATGTCGACGGCCTTGAACGGCACTCGGTTGGCGCGTAGGATTGTTTCAAGGCGGGATGTGGCGGTGACGATGTGGGAGGAGCCTGCGGTAAGGGAGGTGAAGATGTAGAGGGCGGGGTCGGTCGAGTAGGTTGTCATGGTTGGGTATCTTGATTGTATCTGCTGAACGAGATGTTGGATTATCGGTTGGCGGTGGGTGGGATTAAGGGGAAGTTGCTCTAATGCTGTCAAGGTGAAAGGACAAGTTGCATCCTCTGAATACAAGGGATTGGAAAAAGATGACGGCTGTTGGCAGCAGGCGCTGACGCTTGGGGTGTTTGCTGTAATTTGTAGTGGTTGAATTAGGTAGAAGCGGTGGTTGGATGAGGTTCGAGTTGTTTGGTGTCCTGAGCGTGTGACGGGTCTAGTTCCTGGATACTCCTTAGAGCCTCCTGAGACCAACCTGAGCTTTACTAGTCCAGGTTGCCTCTGCTCTGTTTAGGGAGGGATGATGCGGGGGCGGGGCATTGCGGTGCAAGTCGTGAGGCTGCACCAATCCGCTATGAATGGCACCTGTGCCGACATATGTACGTATGTATGTACATAAAAATGCAAAGGCACGTGGTGCATGGTAGATCGAAATCTTTCGATGAGGTGCACTTGGAACTTACAGTCTTGGAATGCTGGCGACATGTGTGTCGTGTACGACAGGGCCACAAGTACCTACTACAATACACCATGACATGTGGAAATACCGGTACAGGAGTAAGCACCGAATGGAGTCATAAAAACATGGGAGTGCAATACAATACGATACAGACGTATGTACGAAGTACCGGTGGTTCATATTCATCAACACTATTAGAAAAGTCTTGCACGTACTCTACAGTTCTTTGGCATTCATTAATAATTAAAATCAGCAGGCCAATCGATCATAGCCAAAAAATACATACGTACAGAGGCTCCTTGGTCTTGGTCAACCCCTGGGCCCCGTACGGATTACCTGTATGATAACCTTTTGCGATAGTTTCCCATCCTTCACAAAGCTTTACTGTTACAAAACGTCTCGTCGTATAACATGTACCAGTATTTGTTTCACCGATGCCATTCGTGACATCGGCTTCTTCCGGCCGACGAGTCAATGAAAGCGCTTGATGCTGACTGACCACTCTTGCATTGCGCCCCGCCGCCTCGCAACCACCAAAGTACCCTTTTTCTCCATTCCTTTGCCTTCCCTCACGTTTGAGGCGTCCTCGACGGGGTGGGATAAGGAGGGCAGAACACGCGTTGCCACAATTTCTCACTTACTTTTCTACGGACCATTTCCTTCCATTTTTTATTTTTCTACTTCCTACCTCTTACTCTTGATTTTTCATTCAGATCATAAGTTTTTCGCCTGCTCTCATTCCTCCATCAACATGCTGCCCTTATCGACATTGCGCGGCCCCCCCTCCACTAACTCCTTCACCGAAATAAAACGCTCCACCGCCACCGTTGCTCCAATCTCATGTCGAACGGCACTGACGAGAAGCTAAATCGATCTCTCGATGCAACCGATCTCCTTTCTCTGCGCTTTCCAAGAGTCCAATCTCCTTTTGAGTATTTCGTAGTCAAAGCAAGCAGCTCAAAGCGGCCACTACACCTAACTTGGGCTCAGAACCGCTAAGCCGGTCCATCAAGGAAGCCGTCTGGAAGAGCTTCCCGGCCTCCCGGGTTGCCGTCGTTATCGTCGCCACCTCATAATTATCTGTTGTCGGGCATTTCTAGCGGACGTCGCACAGAAGTCAATGCTAATGATTCCAATATTAGAATACTCGCCCGCTTTTTATCTGCTGCTCATTTCGCATCCGTCTGCCGCAATCAGACATGCACAAATCCTATGGTGCTTATGCCATGTCGTGAGATACGGCGCTTCTGAGGAGATTTCCGCTAGCCATTTTCTGTACCAGCCGTGATGGACCCCATGAAGGCCCTGACTAGGGAAGCTTAGCTTGGCAGCTTGGTTCCCGAGTTGCTCAGGGGCAGAACCATTCATTCCTTATCCTCTAACATGGTCCAAAGTGACACCAAGTTGGCCGTCTCTAGGTGGCGTCATGGTTTGCGGGCTCTAAGACAGCGCCCCGGAGCGTCAAGCGTACGCCGTTAATTAGAGCATCGCAAGTGCGTTTCTCTTTGGGCCGTCGCCGCACGATCTTAACCCTCACACCGTTATCCCCTTGGCCTGATCTCCATAAATCTCTTCTCGGCTCTGCGTGGTGGGTTAATTGCCCGTTGGGGGAATACTACCACCGTGTGTTTCAGAGCCTGGGTCAGCAATGTCGGCAAGGCACGCAGTACTGTGCGCTCAGATAGCTGGCCCCTGGGCATGAGGAGACACGGAAATTGTCATTTCTCCCCTGGCCTAGTGATGATCCAGTGGTGGCCCAGTGGTGACCCAGTTCCCTCAGGTGTCGCCATCCCGACCAGGACTTGTGCTTTTTGTGAAGTCACACCAACAGAGGAGAGTTTTTGTTTTTGTTTGGGGGGTGGGAGAAAAATCTCTTCTCATTGCTTCTCCTAATCTTATGCAAGCTGATCCATTGGATGCAGAGCGGGACTAACGGCGGTTGCCTGGCATAGCTGCAACATCACTGGTCGGCTCACCTTGGTGACAATGTATTGGTGGATCTATCCACACAATGTCCAAAACCACGCAACAAAGAGGAGGCGTGCTAACCACCAGCCTTTCGCACTGGCCTCCCGCAAAGGCCCAACACAACGTGGCCGTGGTCATATAGGGGCGGGCCATGATTGGCGAAAGGGTGCTCAATTCGAGGACGCAATGCGGCCATGCAGGGAGTAGTCCAGGGCCCGAAAAAGATGAGCGGGGCCTTATTAAGGTACAGGCCAGTGAGAAGTGCAGCTGAGGAGTTCTCCATCGATCCAGGACAGGGGTTATATCCTTTAATGGACCCAATCACGACTGCCACGGTGGATGCAAGGTACCAGGCACTTGCGAAAGGATTGCCGGGGCTAACTTGGTACCTTGCTGCGGATACCAGGTCGTTGCCAAAGGAGCCGTGGTGCCAGAGACAGCGCACCAGGGCCTGAGCCTGGACAGAGATTTTCCCGCCCGTCGTTGAAAACTACAAGTCCCGCTCAAATCCGCTCTTGTGCCTCTCTTGCTTGTTTTCCTCCTACAACCATTTTGCATCAGTCTTGACGACGATACCTTCAGTCACTCCTTGACCAACTCAGCTTGTGCTTCTGCACCTCACTCTCTTTACCAACAACTGCAACCACTCCATTCTCTCAAGCTTTACCAGCAAAAGAATCGTCTCACGAACAAAACAAAACAATTCAAAATGCGTTTCTCCATCCTTTCCATCGTTGCCGGCGCCTCGTTCGCTGCCGCTGCCGTCACTCAACCCTATGGCGGTGAGGACACCACCACTTTGACCTCAACTACCACTCGGGTCATCACTCTTACTGCCTGCCCTGACACCGTCGTCAACTGCCCTTACCGCACCACCACTTCCATCGAGGTCGTTGTCACCACCTCTACCCCTGCTTACGTGGTTTCTACCCCCTCTGTGGCTCCCGTCATCAACACCACCACCACCTACAGCAGCAGCAGCAGCAGCATCTACACTCCTGTTGCTACTCCCAAGTCTACCTGGTACCCTGCTGGCAACACCACCACTCACGCTGCACACACTGCTCCCTTCACCCACAGCACCCCCGCTGCTGGCGTTCCTACCACTCTGGTCTCTGGTAACACTGTCACCTATGTTGCCCCTGCTGGCACCAGCTCCGCTCCCTCGGAGGTCGCCACCGTCCCCACTGGTGCTGCCAGCGGCCTCGTAGCCAAGTCTGGCGTCGTCGGCGCTGTCGTAGTTGCTGCCCTCATGGCCCTATACTAGGCAAATGGATGCTTTTGAGCTGATGACTTGGGCTCCCCCTTTTATTCTTCACTTCCACTTGTCAATAACTTTTTTTCTTCGGGGATGGATGTTTGGGGACTCTTTAACGGGGAGGGGGACGGATTTTTGATGGAGGCCTGAATACAAAAATTCTCTCTCCTTTTTTCTACGACCTTGGGCTACCCAGTAGCACCTGATCCCTTGCAGGTCATTGGAACTGGCGCACTATACCACCGTGGAGTTTTTTCTGAGGCGGCATGTAACGTTTTGAGATGCTGCTGCCATTTTTTCCCGGGAAGATACCTACCTAGTAAATGTTGGATTTGCCACAATTTCATACTACAAAGTCCTTTGTCTCAAATTAATGTGTGTCTTATTTGGTTGAGCATGTCTTTGCCGCTCCAATCATTTTGAATCAGTTTGGCCGATTCCTCGTGCGTGTCTCTCCACCTCATCCAGACGGGGTCTTATAATTAACTACAGCACCTATTAACAGCATGTCTCATTACGTCGACAATCTCTGCACGGGCCCATTGCAATCTTGTGTAACCTTAGAGTGAGACAGGAGGCGTAACATAGATTCCCGGTGAAGGATGGCTCATATCAGCTCAACAAAGACAGACGGGGGGGGGCATTGGCTTTGTTGCCATTGTTATTGCGCGCCTTGGTATTTGGTACCCTTTAGGATTGATACAGACGATATATTTCGAGCACTGACACTAGGCTGTTGGCTTGTTCATCTCGCTTCCTGGTTGCTTGCGCAATGGGCCAGACCCTGCTTGCGTATCTGTGCCGGTACTTTTCTGATTCTTTCACGCCGCCTTGAATTCATTGGCCCGGTTGGCTACCCGGAATGCGTTGCACGGTAGGTCTAGCGTCATGTGGGTAGGTAAAGAAAGGCGTGTGTGTGTGTACGTCGTGTAAAGTACCGGTATAGATGTCGGATTGGGAGACGCGGGTACGTGGCCTGCCTCCAATCATAGATGGATGGGTGCAAGCTGGTAGCTACACCAAGTCACCTGGTCCGGGGAGATGTCCATCATCTTCATCATCGAACAATGCCGTCTTTCATATGTACAGCATCTCTCCATTGATTGGCCCGTCTTTCTCTCTTCATTGTGCCACCCCACAATTTCCTTGTGACTGAGGCTGGGAGGGGGGCCTTTTCTCTTGTAGCCAACCCTCTTTGCCCTCCTCTACCGTAATTATTATGTTACTAATCTGTACGTGCCTAGTAGGTACAGTATGTACAGTACATAGCTCATACAATCGACAAGGCATTAGGGTTTGCCCAGAGGGGGGATAAAAATTTTCCTTGGTTAGAAGGGGGTTGTGGTGACTTACGACTTTCAACGGCGACTTGAGGTGGCTTTCTAAAATGCAACCTCTTAATAAAGAAATGGTCGGCTCTCTTCCCACCACTCTCATTCGCCATTTGCAGAGCGAAGCGAGAAGCGAGATATGCAACCTGACGTCAAGGTCAAAGGAATAAAGGTTACTTTCATCTACCGGTAGCATGATGATCTCAACTCAACGATTGCACCACGACCAATTACCCATCATCAGCAATATCATGGTTGCCCGGCGGCTAGCTCCCCGTCACGTTGACAGATGCAATAGACGTGCAGACGTTGTTGGCAAATGTCACTCTTCCACTCTCTTCCATTAAACTCCCTCCCCCCCCCCTTCCCCCTCCCTTTTTCAGAAGTGCTGATCCTAACACGGAGGCGCCAACAACCACAAAATTGACTCGTCTCCTGCCTTAGGGTCACTGCTAATCGCGTATTGGACAGCCCCGGGCGAAAGTTTGCGGCAGAGCCCTCACTTATGCTGATGGAGGTCCTCGGAGCCAGACACGTGGAGATGTAAGATTTGATGCTGTTATCGTTCGGAGGCATCCGCATGCCGATCGATGACGGTTTCTTGGTTCTTGCATGCATGCAGTCTTTCGGACCGTGCCCCCGAAATCATGTTGGCGTATGTTTGTATAATCACCGATATCACAAATTGAATTGTCCATCCGTTTGTGCCTCAGCGTAGGAGTGTAAGTGGACCTTTTGGCCACTCTGGAGTAATAACTGCGAGGTATGCCGTACTTCGTACAGGTTGTCATTCGTCTCATTGGAGATCGGGATCTCGGGCTTTGTCGCTTGTTTGAAAAACTTTTCATATTTCCGCCGAACCTCCGTTGCATTTTCATCCCCTCTTTGATATGTCACTGTCTAGTGGTGCTAGTACGTAGTCGCTTAGTCCCAATTTTTCTGTTCTATCTAGCTTCCGTCTTGAGCCTTGACTCGTGGACTACAAACACGCCGACAACCGAAGACTAATAATTGCTACCTAGCTACCATTCTTGTGTCTTCATACGACCTCCAACCAATAAAAGAATGTCCTTAATCTCTCATGTGGGCCAAAGACGAAGGGAAATAAATGAAACTCTCCTCCAGACCCAAACATTGGTTCAAACCGTTACAAATTGATACCTCTCCCTCTCCACATTCCCCACCTCCCACCACTTGTCTCGGCTTTTACTACTTGGTATGGGCGGTCGTAGGTAATTAGCTGGATATTCAGTTGCCCACGGTCTAGAGTTTTCTAGATCCCGTTCCCAATAGTGAAGCCATCCATCCGAGCCAATCCCCACCCCCACCCCTAAAGAGCTTACCGCATCATATCAGTCGTTCGTCAAAACCCCGTTTCCTGCAATGGGTTACAAATAGAGATAGGGCAGGCCACCATGCCCAGAACAGGCCTAATGGTGACCTTGAAGCGACCATGATCCTCCTCCGGCGATCTATGGTCTGATCTTTGACATGCCTCGCTGTTCCCATCTTGGCCGAAGATGGAAACGGTGCAGCCAAAGAAAAGCAAGGCGACGACTCAAGGGCATTGTCCTATGGCACACATTTTGCAAAGGGCATCCCCTGGCTCGGCCGGGTTGAAGCAGTTGTGAACGGAATTGTGTTCACAAAGTGCATTTGCGGAATCAACCATTGTTGAGCTGCCATCGAGTCTTGCTGAGTTAACGAAGTGTGAGCCGCGAATGCTATCGCCATTGCAGAGCGAGTGGCACTGAGAGTGGGCCATGGTTCAAGACGTGTCTTTGTCTCTTGCGGCTCTAAAGAGATTGTGGAGGGAAAGGCCAAAGCCACGGTTGAGGATTTGGATTGTCCAGTAACAAGGGGGGGGAGGGAGTATTTTGTTTTGGACAAGTAGTACTTTGGCGTTGTTAAGGGACGGGACGGGACGGATCGTAAAGTGTAATGAGACTTAGAATAGAAAGGATTTAAGGAGTAATATATAGTTGAAAGAGAAGAAGGGAGGGAATATATATACTACAGTTTCAAGGAAACCAATCAACTGGGGTACGGTTAGGATGGTGGATATCAACAGTCTGGAGTGAGAAAATGGAGGCAGCCGAAACCTTTCCCTTTTTGAATGGGAGCCGCCTGAGTTGTCATTCGACTCGGCGGGGCAGGTTGACATCAATTAGAATACTATGTAGCCTAGGTAGGGCTGAAGCGAGACAAGAGGCGGCAAGGAATGGGTGGAGGCCTTTGCGCCTGCGCCTGGATCTGACTATGTGCTGCATCTTGCGCCACATAGACGCACACCCCGTACGGTATCATTGGAAAATCATACCCAATACACAAGGGAAACCCTCGGTAGCGGTAGCTTCGGTTATTACGCCCACAGCAACCACAACTGGCTGGTCCTCCGAAGAGGGGATCCGGCTAGGTCTGGGGTGGTGGATTCAAGGTCGACCCCAGATTATGTTGTCTCTCGCCATGTCTCTCGCCATGTCTCTCGCCATGTCTCCGAGTAGTGGGCGGAGTCACCTCTTGCGTACCACCGGGACTTGTTTCCTGTTTTTACGGTTGCTTGCGAGACCAGGCCTATCGCCCCCGTGCAGGAAGTAGGCTGTGAGGTCAGCTAGAGCGAGGCAAGGCTGCAAGCAGATGCATTGAAACCCAAGTACCCAAGTACCTGGCTGCTTGCTTTAGGAGTTGACGGGCATGATCAGTGGCAAGCCCACATTCCTGGCCGGCACTGTCAGGGCACGCAGTGCGGTTGGTTAGGCCACCACACCAATTACACCTATTCAGGGTCTTGAGCGTAAAATCTCAGCCATGTCTCACAACCTGTATGTTTCCAGAAGCAGAAATCTGTACCCACGGGCTGTGGAAACGAAGGCATACCGGACTCTGTCAGTGGCACCATTATCATTGTCATGGGACGCCTACGTGTACGTGCGCATCCACGTTGTCCAATGTTCCACGCTCAATCTGAGAAGATTGGAGACCTATGTACAAGAGCGAAGGAAAGGTGTGGATGCTGTGAGGGGAGGACCCCGGTTGTTCGTCGAATCGTCTCTCACCAATAGTTGCTCAATCTACAAGGGGTAGCAGTACAGCCCGGAGACACATAGCTAGTGCCCGTCGAAGCTCGCGGACATCAATCGAAATTCTGAAGGGAGGGGGAGGAGTGGGTGTGTGGATGAGTGAGAGGATGTCGCTGTTGCGTGACAGAATCAGAAAAACATCCAACGGCGCAATCCACCTCTCCGTCCCGTGATCAATCAGCTTACCCATGAAGGTTGACTCCAGAACGTGGAATCATAAATACCACTGAGTGCCACCAAATTTCACTGAAATCACTTCGTGGAACTGTACTCTTGTTGATATACTTTGTTGTTGTTGTTGTTGTTGTTGTTGTTGTTGTTGTTATCGTGGCCAGGTCATGAGCGTCAGTAGGAAGCAAGGAGCCCAAGGTCGAATAACGAGAAAAAATACCCTTCCTTCACACCTCAACGCAGGCTTCAATTGGGCGCAGGGAGAAGAGGGGGGTTTGCAGTAGTGTAGCCTGCGGGGTGTCTGCCATTGCTCCTTGCTCAAGTTGCGTCAATTCGCTGGAGAGTCGTAAGCAGACATGGAAATAAGAATCTGATATCTGACAGAGGCTCGTCTAAATCACTCGAAGCTAATCCATATGGTTGTTGCAATCTATGATTGGACGGATCATAGAAACATGTTTGTGGTGTGTGGGGGAGAGAAACTCAGCAATGCCTAACCCCATCCTGCCCTGTTGGTGGCCAAGATGCCCGTTGTCATCGCCCCATCCATTGATGTCCTGCACCTTTTGACAGTAATAGTTTAGGCTCTGGAGCGTCTCTCCTCTCGTTTGGTCCTGCGGAAGACCCGCCCCGTCTATGTCCAAGATGGCGTCTCGGCCTTGCCTTCGGGAGCAGGGTTCGTTCTTCTTGTCGATCCATGTTCGCCGTATGACGGACCATAATTCATTGCCAACTCCTCATTCTCGCCGCTTGGGCCCTGCGGCTGAAAATACAGCATCCCTACCCATTGCAATGGCTGTGGTACTGTTACACACGGCGGCACAGCACCTATTGGTGTGGCTCTGGATAGGTATCATCATCACACCCTCACGTCCTTCAAACTCTGCGATTGCTAAGCAGGGCAGGCCACCCTATTGGGTGTCATATCATCCCCCCTAGCTCTCAACAGGTTAGTGTACTGTCGCCTCCCCAGCCATCGATTTCGCATTGCCCAGGAACTAGTCAGCCAACCAATTTGCACCAGTCGGGCTACTGCCCCTCTCGATTGATTCCTCGTCGTCGTCAAGGGGCTGCGACAACTATCTTTCACATATGCCGCCGGCAACAAGTCTGTTTGTTGATTCCCACGCTATATTTGGCTACGCTCCGCAGTCGACGCAACGTAACTTGTATTTCATTCTACCGAGTTCCTAGACCGCTGTGCATTGCTTCCGTGGAGTAGTTGGAAGACTTCGGTAGTTAATGGCGATGCTGTGACAACAGAACCGTCATCTCGAGGCTCCTGTTTGGTAGTACCCAAGAGAGCGTAACTATGCGGTTCTGGACTCTTATCATGACGATATTTTAGGCTAACATACAGCCACCCCCTGTCCCTCAATTCCACGCGAAGTGATTCCTCTGCGAACAGCGTTGAAGACTTCGTGCTAGTTCCCGGTCATCAACATGAGGCGTTCGGTTCCTGTTAAAACTCCTGGCTCCGGGAAAACGCGAACCGAAATGTGAAAGCCATTCCAGAACGAGCTAGATCAGTCTTGGTGATTCTTGTATACCTTAGCGTGCCTTCTTGGGGTGCAACTGCACGTTCGATTCTCATTCCTCGACACTAGGTAGGAGCATCGAGGCAACCTCTATCACAAGACTATGCCATTGATGTGGCCTCGTTGTTGACTCGTAAATTTTCTAGTAATATTGTGCGAATCACTCAAGTGACTGTGTCGAACCTCCATAAACCTACTTGGACGACGACAAGTTCTTAAGTAGTTGATTGTCAGAGAGGATCTATGCAAGCGAGAAGGCAAAAAAAGAGGCTGTATGCTTGGACCATTTCTGCGGCTTCCTGCTTACAATTGCATTCCCCCACCTATACTCGTCGCATCAACTCTGGTCATCCGCACCATGAACGGGCTCCTCCGTTCGTACACGTATGCTAGCTGACAATGTGCGTGTTTGGTTACTGCTGCTGCAGGCTTGGGCATGATCTTCCTGCGGGCCAGGGGGGGGGCGCAGTCCCTGTTGCGCAGCGAATCACGCCTCCTCAGGGTCCAATTTCGGTGTCTCTTTTCAGCTCCAACAGGCCCGAAGATACAAAAGTCCAAATCATGTTCAACGCGTCTCTCAGTGACTAGGGCTAGGTTTCCTCCATCTCAACTACTCGTGATATGTCCCTGGTTTCGCGTTGATACCACTCGGGCATCGTCGAATCACTGATAGCCAATATGGCCTTGAGTAAGCCCAGCTTGATTTTATGAGGTGACAACACAGCATGACATTCTCCCTTGCCGATATGACGATAAGCTGATATAACGGTAATCCTCAGCCCTGGGTCTAGAACTCTCGGAGTGGGGGATCTCTCTTACGCCAAATCCGAGCCGATTTCGATTTTGAACCCAAATCACTTCCGGATCAGTCCATTTACTCTACAGATCCTGCAATTAGTGAAACTGGAAGGATATCTGGTCTATATAGTATTAGCCGCTAATGAATGACTATATTATCTAACCATTGCACAAAGAAATTCTTATGGCTAAAATGATTCCGCAATTTTGCGAGCTAGTCGTCCGTAACATGTCGGATGTAGCGGCTGCAAAAGATGGCATGAATCACACACCCGAACCCAAGATTGTCAGTCTAGTCAGCTTGTTGAAATGCCGTACAAATCTTACTGACGTGAGACCTCCCCCATCGCCAAGATGACTTTGTGAGTGGGTATTGTGTCAGTAGGGGCTTCGCCTGCAGCCTCATTCTATTCATCACGGGTCACTGGCTAGGGGGAGAAAGACAAGTTGAGGAGCGCGAAATGCGGCTATCTCATAATGAAGTGAAAAGGCGATGATCTCCCCAGCTAAGGGCTCTGCCCCTCGATTGTGGTAAGGTAAGGGCTGGATGCCCAGGACTACCACTACCCCATACCTCCCCAATGGCAGTATTCCTACCAAGAGCTAGGTCCAGATTCAGAATTTCAGAGGTGTGTGCCGAAATTCTGTCCCCTGTTAGTCAGGATTATCTGGCTAAAAAACGGTTCTAAAGTAAGGGGGTAGTTGCCTTGTATGAAGGAGTTAGTATGATTTTATGCTGAAATTTCTCCAAAAAGATATGCTAGGGAGAACCCAACTTTGCCTTGCGCTATAAGGCGCCCGAAGAGTAAGGCTTACGCATCCTCGTCAAAATAGAAAACAATCGTGAGAAGGGTTCAAGGTCGTGCGTTTCCTATTATGTCTGTGAACGAGAAAAGAGACCGTAACAAGGGCTTGGTAGGTTTGGGGACTGAGAGGTGATCTATAGTAGTTATTATCAGATTGCCTTCACCGGAAAAAGATCCCGTATGTCGCAATTTACGCCTGTGATTTCTGTGATTTGGCTCGATAGGGGTCAATGCAGTTGTTGGGAGAACTGCAATCCTTACGACTTAGTGTCGACCGCTCGTGCAGCTTCCTGCTATGAACATTGGAACTGCCTGTCACGTTCGAAGGAAGGATTTTACAGTTATGAAGACTCTTGATTAATAGCTGCCTGGTGGTTCAAGGGCAGGCTATTTGTGCCTTCTTAGGGTTTGCTGAACAGGTAAAAAAAAACAGCGGTATTTGTTGTTATAGCAAATTCATAGTAGGCTGTGGCAAGCTTCATCGGTATATGTTTCATCACTCACAGACTTGCTTGGAATTCCTGTTGATCGGGTTGATCAATTAGCGTTGCTGGGGCTGATCCTGTTGATCATGATTATCGGGCTTGGCCAGCTATAGTATGGAAAGACTTTTGCTGATACGGCTGACATTGTCGACATGGAGGGAGACACTTTGACATGGTGCGGTGAGAATATAATAAAATAAGAACGTATAATTTATGATGTCTCAGTGAAGGGCCTGTGAGAGAGATGGTTAATAACGAACGACGAAATGAGAGAGAAAAAAGCCAGGGTTCCTTTTGCGATGGTGATGTGAATGGTGATGATGTGATGGTGATGGGTGAGACAGGACAGCATTTATGGCTTAAACGTGATTGAAATATCGTGAAAAAGACGTCACAACATCGCACCTGATCGCACCTGCGGGCAAGAAAGAACGTTCAACATAGGCTGTGGTTCCAGATAGGAAGAAAGGGGGTTCGACAGTGCCTTTTCACGGAATAAAGCTCGGCACTATCCACCGACCTCCAGTAGAACGTTCTCTGCTTTCAATTTCAGCTAGCATCGTCTTTGTATTTCGGTGACGATTAGACCGTACGAGCTAAATAAATTACCAGCGGTGGCAAGTCGATAGTTCGGAGTCCAGCTAGCCTTGTTGGTATCAGATGAAGATCTCCGCATCTGCAGGATGAGGCTTACTAGATCATAGCATGCCAATAAGGCGGAACGAAATTACTCAGATCCATTTCATAATTACGCTACCGCTATAAATGTCAACGGCCAGCCGTCATCATCTCTAACTGATTCTTTCTTTCCCTCGACTGCCAAATCGAGCAAGGTTGTCTTCTGATGGAAGTCAGCCACCCCCCAAGGAGTCATTCAGAGCTTTCTATGACGTCTTTATCCCCAGTCCCCTGTCAATGTGCCACGATGTCGGGGGCTATTCGACAGCCCCGCCACCGCACCACCCGCACCCGCTGAGTTCGAGGGCCGACAGTATCTTCTCTTCATTCCACGACTTCTCGGCGGGATCTTGATGGGGGCTCCCGGATGTCCACTCCACGATGCGTCTTCAGGGACAAGGGCTCCTGAACCTGGTTGATGCGTTAAGGTTGTGAGCTGCCGACAAAGTTGACGCTCTGACTTTGATCTCCTGCACTCGCCTTGTCGGTGGCCACGTTATTGTCCAGTTTTGTCTGCTCGTCATCGATCGCCGACTGGTCACCATTACCTTGTGCTGCCTCTATCTGGAGAGCGAGCACCTCCAGCTCTAGTTTCAAGACTTTATTCTTGATCTTGCTAATCCCAATGTCAACAGTTGCGAAAATTATCATCCTAGCGTCAAAAGCAAACTCAGCTAGGTACGATATCATCTTGAGCTTACCCAACTTGTAGAGCCTTCCCGTCATCAGAGTCTTCGCCAACCTGATCGATAGCATCGTTAAAACCCCCGGTACCAGTCTCTGCGTCCTCAGCGGCCTCTCGAGCTGCTTTGAGGATGGCGAGATCGTTTGCACTGACGCCCGCCAAGTTCGCTCGAAACTCGTCGACCTAATCGACCGACCTTAGCACACAGCTACGCACGGAACGACGGCTAAATAAATAAATATACATACGGGGAATTTCTGCGCCACCTCTGCAAGTGCGTTGCCGGCAACGCCATCCGAGATTTGGAACTGGGAGTAGGTTTGGACCTGCAAAAGATCTGCCCGCTTCCGTCTAGACGTCTTAGGCGACGCCGTGACTGCGAAAGCGAGAGATGCAAAAAGAACGATCTTGGAGAAATACATGGTATCGGAAGAAAGGAGAAAACGTCGGAATTACTTGTGTTCGAAAGCACGACTACTGAGGATGCTTGACCGGCAAGCAAGATTCAAAAACGATGATCGAGGTGACCCGGTGGCACAGCAGAGACGGAACGATGAATTTGCCAACCGAGTACTCAAGTCCGAGCGAATGATAATAAGAATGAAACAGTTCAGATGAGGGTATTCAGAAGATACTTTATATGGATTTGTACGTCGCTCTGAGTTATACAAGACTGCAAGCGTGGGACTGTCCACACGGCATGGACCAAGGCCCATCCTCGCTTGGGCACTTGGGGAGATCAAACGCTCCTGACACTGTCAGAGAATGGGTTTCGCAGTCGGGCGATGCCTACGCGACCGTATCAACAACCCAAGAAGGCAATCGCGAAAACTTTAGATGTCCCATATCGAGTTACATGTACAAGCGAAGGTTGAAAGTAGTCCAGTCCAGCAATTGCCGGGGCAGAACGGCTAAGGCTCTCAGACCCAGGACGTTGTGTCCTTGACCTTCTTTTGGGTAAGCGGTTCGTCCCCTGGCGCTTATTCTCGTTAGTGTTGTGGAGCGAGTTTGAATGGCGTCGGGGATGGTACCACTGGCCTGGTAAATTGATCCCAGAGTGCGGGAAATCTGTACTTCGTATTTTGTATATTCGGCCTATCGGCATCAAGGTCATTGTGTTAATCCCGTTAAGCTTGAGTCGAGATGAATCTCGAATGCCATGGCTCCTACCAATCTTGCAACTCCAGGCATGTATTGACCCTTGCTACCCAGCAGGCCTTATTTGGCAGCCTTTGAAGGCGAGTTTCCTAGACGACGTGTCAACCAGTCCAGCCGAGGTTTCATCCTAGTCAGGACGGGAAGAACTCAAAACCGCTACACAAAGTGGCAGTCGTTGGGTAATTATTTGTTTTAGTTTGGCACGAATATACGCCGTTGAGGAAGGCTCAAGATGTGAACAATATAATCCGCTCCCGTAAACCCCTGTCCCTACCTCTCGGGATTCGCGCACTCAGTAGTGTGTAGCTTTTCCACGATTCATCAATTGTCGGCCCAAGAGGTGGTCAAAGCCGCCTACAGAACCCTTGGGACTGTAATCGGACAGTTTTCTCCCAAGATTCCTCAAAGGGGGGTTGCTCAATCCGCAGTGGGGGAACATGTTTGGCTCTTCCAACAATAGCCAGCTAGTTCGAGACCTCAGATCGGTTCTTACCTAGCTCAGATGGAGCTCAACCAGCGCAAGAGACCACGTATCCTGAAGGAGATTTGCGGAGACCACGGTGGGCGGGCGGGCTAGCCTGTATGTCAGCATGCACCGCCGAGGCAACTGTACTGTATGAAAGATCATGGGTGACGAGAATTTGATAGCAACGAGGTTGGGATACTGCGATTGTTGCAGATTGAAATAGCACAAGGAAAAATATATTGAAAGACCAGCCACGCCGAGGTCCGGATGAGCTTTTGGAGGTTGGTAGGTTGGAACTGTGGGGCCAACATTGACTCTGCGTATTGCGGGATTGGATACGGAGTAAATGGACGATGGAAGATGGAATGATGGATGATGGTGAAGTCAAAGGGGACCAAGAGCAAAAATACAACGGGGGCAAGACTGGAGGGACTTGGTTGAAGAAGTTTCCATGCCAAATAACTGGACTGATCGATTGATGAGGACGGTGGCCGTTAACACAGATTACATCCTAGCCAGCCGCTTAACTAGTTAATTAAAGCCCTGGGATGGAAGCGTCGTGGTTGAGATTTTGGAGTTCAGCCTCCTTTTAGCTGCCTGCTAACTGCTCGCTAGATAACTGCGAGCTAATACCGGCATAAGCAAGCGTTGGAACGGTGTGGCAAGCAAGATGGAGGCGAGATTCCCCTCTTCTCCCCGCCTGTGGCCCTTGCAGCAGAGGAGCTATTATTTGCATGCTGCATGTCGCATCTTTTCCAGCTGATGAAGGGACGGCCAATGAAGGAGCTCAATTCATCGAGAAGATGGGTGTCTGTGTGTTCATCAGCCTAATCTGTACATCTGTAGGTGCTTACCGTAACCCTTCTCACCACTAATCTGTACCGGCCGGCGGGTGCCTGGAATTCATCACAGGGGAGACCGTCTGTAATTAGTCTCCCGGGACGTACTGTGTACTTCGCGCTTCAGGGTTTCCCCTTAACCCAACCCCCTCCTATTATCCAATTGGCCTCTTATGCGGGAGCTACAGCCCCTGGAGCGAAGAACGATAAATGGGCCCTCCTTTATCGTGTTCACCGCCTTCGGGTTGCTAAGTGCTTGTGTGTTCTTTTGTGCGTGTTGTGGTGGTGTACCCCTTGCACTAGGTCCGTCACCACTAACAAGTAGCAAACATACAGAGTACTGTACACAGTAAAAAAAGAAGAAAAATAAAAAAGGGCTCAAAGCTCCCCTGCATATACCACCGGCACTACTCCTCAACCCCCCGTTGGCGCCGTTTGTCAGGTCCAGAAAAAACCACAGTTTCAGTTTACCTTCTTTCTTTCTTTCCATCCTTTTACACCTTCGCTTTATCCCCTCCCTCCCCCTTCTTCTTTAGCCAATTGATGCAATTGAGCCATTGCCTCAATCGTCACCATGGCAAAGAACGGCGTCACTGACGCTGACTTCGAGTTTGTTGAAACTCCCAAGTTCACTCAGCCCGACTTTGACAAGCTTGAGAACTACGGTGTCCCCACGACCAAGGTACGTTAGATTGCGTTATCTGGCCCTTCCATCATCGATTCCGTCACTTTCAACCCCCAATTGACTCGTTACAATGCCTCCATCGCGCAATGCTAATCGCTCTCTTGCTTCTAGTCTCCTGCCATTCACAATGCTCCCCTCCCCGCTGATGGCCCGGGCGCCGACTCCTTCAACAACTATGTCCTCATCTCCATCCTCACCCTGGTTCCTTGGTACCTGAGCTGGAAGGTCGGTGGCGGCTTCAAGACGACAATCTTCTTCGCCCTCATTGTCGATCTGCCCCTCCTCGGCATCTGGTGGTTGATTATTTCCGCTATCAGCCCTCGCAAGACCGAAAAGGTCCGCTTCCCTGGCCGTGGTGTTGAGCACTACCTCGACTTCAAGAAGGAATCCGACCGCCTCAAGTATCGTGGCAACAACAAGATTGCCATGGAGACCTTCCACGAGATGTACTTTGATGGTGATGTCGACTTCAAGGGCGACTGCCTTGAGGCCCTCGAGTACCGTCATGACTGGGCAAGCTTCCGCTTCACCATTGGCCTCATCAAGTTCTTCCTTTTTGGCATGATTCCCGAGGTCATTATGCACACTCGTTCTCAGGGTATGTAACTCAAAACCCCCCACCCCCCGACTGTATATGTCGACCTAGATGACTAACAAATCGCAGACGAGGAGCAGGTCCGTGACCACTACGACCGTGGTGATGACTTCTACGGCTGGTTCCTCGGCCCACGCATGATCTACACTTCCGGTATCATCTCCGACGTTGACAAGGAGGAGACCCTCGAGGAGCTCCAGGACAACAAACTCGCTGTCGTCTGCGAGAAGATTGATCTCCAGGAGGGTGACACCATGCTCGATCTTGGCTGTGGTTGGGGTACCCTCGCCCGCTTCGCTAGTGAGAACTACGGCGCCAAGGTCACTGGTATCACTCTCGGCCGCAACCAGACTGCCTGGGGTAACTCTGCCATGCGCAAGGTTGGCATTCCCGAGGAGCAGAGCAAGATTCTGTGCCTTGACTACCGCGATACTCCCGTCCCCGAGGGCGGTTACAAGAAGATTACCAGTCTCGAGATGTCTGAGCACGTCGGTATCCGCCACTTCTCGTCCTTCCTGACCCAGGTTTACAACATGCTTGACGATGATGGTGTCTTCTTCCTGCAATACGCCGGTCTCCGCAAGGCTTGGCAGTACGAGGATTTCACATGGGGTCTTTTCATGAACAAGTACATCTTCCCCGGTGCCGATGCTTCTACTCCTCTCGGCTGGGTGGTCGACAAGCTCGAGGGTGCTGGTTTTGAGATTAAGCAAATTGACACCGTTGGCGTCCACTACTCTGCCACTCTCTGGCGCTGGTACCGCAACTGGCTCGGCAACCGCGACAAGGTCGAGGCCAAGTACGGCAAGCGATGGTTCCGCGTAAGTTACCTTGACTCGAAATGAGGGCACCAGCTTTGACTGACATTCAAAATGCAGATTTGGGAGTACTTTTTGGCCTACTCCACCATCGTCTCCCGCCAGGGCAGTGCTACCTGCTTCCAGATCACCCTCGTCAAGAACCTCAACTCAACGCACCGAATCGAGGGTGTCCCCACCCAGTTTGCCCTGTCCGATGCCCTCAACAATTGCCGTGCTGATCTCGAGGCCTGGGCTGCTAAGAACAACGTCAAGTCTCCCTCTGAGTACCTGTCCTAAGCGGCTCCGTTGGGACCAGGCATGATATGCCAAAGCTGTTCCGATTGCAGCCAATCCTTCCTATGAGGAGGTGTTCAAGGCCCAGCAATCCAACATGAAGCGAACCGAATGCACTGCATTCCTGAAACCTTGGGTTATTAGCATCAATGGAGGATAGATAGACCTGTGTTTGATTTAAGGCCTAGATTGCGCCCCCTTGGCCGTATGAAACAGACCAAGGCTGGTCTCGTCGTAATTGGGTCAAAAGTACCTTTTTTTGTCATGATAGATGTGGCTGATAAAATGGCAGAGTTTGATGTATGTTGTTCGCCGCGAGGCTATGATGCTACTCTACCATTTAGTAATGATGGATTAAAAGAGGTTGATGATTCCATATGTGTTTATTTACCATCTTCTCTGCTGCGGTGTAATTGATGTTCTGGTTCTTCAATTAAGATGTTCTCGGCTGTGTTTCGCTGACGTGGGGGCCATCAAGCTGTCCCAATGTGGAAATTTGCAACCAGTCGGTTTACCTGATGAACCCAACTTTCATCACGACACAACCCCATCGCCAAACGTACTGCAGTCTCCATTCCCAGGGGTCGAGCTGTTGGCTAGGTCGCCTCCCTGATGATTTCTCTCAGGCTCTACATCTCATTCCCCCCACTGGCCTTGACCCAATCAGCCTGCATTTCGTTGTTTTAACGCGCAACCGCTACGGCGAGGAGGGCGCTGCATTACGAAGCCTTGTCCTAGCCCTCGAACTTGGTGTGCTGAGACTCGGTCACCATATTGTCCCATACAAAGGTCTCGGGATGAAGGCGTTGTCAAGATTTATTCCAGGACTGAGCAGCCAGTGCGGCCTCATCACCCGTCGAGCCTATACTGCGTCCTCAACACCACCCTCCGTCCTCTCTGGTATAAATGCCATCAAAGCCCATCCTCCTAAAGTCATACCGGACTACCTCAGCCCCATGCCTTCTCACCTCCTCGCCACTACCATCACCGACCTCCTCCGCTCCTCATCTTCATCTTCATCCTCATCCCCGTCGCCAATGGTATCATCCCCCCCACTTCCCCTCCCTCAGGGTCACCACCTCGTCTACTTCCCCATCCAACTCCCACCCTCCTCCCTCGTTCCCGACGGCGCAGACCCTCACCACTCTCCCGGCTCGCCGTTTACACGACGCGTCTGGGCCGGCGGAGAACTCACGTTTGGCAAGCGTGCCGTGGGAGAGTTACTGCTGGATTGTCGGCCAGTCTTGTGTCGCGAAACGATTGAAGATGTTGAGCTCAGAGGTAAGGACGGCGACGAAAAGGTGTTTGTGGATGTATGGAGGAGATATGGTCTTGGGCATGAGGACGTGACAAGGGCGGAGTGGGAGATTGAGGAGCGCAGGACGCTGGTGTTTATGAAGGAGCAGCAAACACCATCGTCTTCAGCACCACGGCTCCTCAGATGTGAGTAATCCCATCCAGCCACATATCATTTTATATCATGGCTAACTATCTAGACCCCCATTCTCCCTCTCATTCCGTATCCCTTACACCCTCACCCACACACCTCTTCCACTTCTCTGCGCTATCCTTCAATGCTCACGCCATTCACTTCGATCCCTTGTACGCCCGCACCGTCGACGGCCATCGCGCACTACTCGTCCACGGGCCGTTTACTTTAGCGTTGATGCTACGTGTGCTAGCCGATCACATCGGTGCAAATCTGACAGTCCGTCGCTTCACCTACCGGAACTATGCTCCATTATATGTCGACGAGCGCATGACCATCTCTCTGCGGGAAGTCTCTGCTGGCGGTGAGAAGGGGGGACGATGGGATGTCTGGGTCGAAGGACCAGAGGGTGGTTTAGCGGTCAAGGGAACAGCAGAGGTGGTGTTATTGGAAGAATATTCATCATCATAGACAAGAACGATCTTGTCAGATAATGGAAGATGTAAATTATAAAAACGTACTAAGGAGAGAACAACAATCATGCGAATACAGATTCCTGAGCCATTCGTGACGGTATTTACATGGCGTCTTGTAGGTATATGAATCGAGGCTAAACTCGGTATCACCAACTTTCCAGCAGGTTTGGTAGGGTGATGCTAAATTGTGACGAAGATGTATTCTTAAATCCCCGCAAAAAGAGTATCAAACAGTGTTCATAAGAGCTAAGCAGTACATGCTACCGTGTAAATGCACCAACCAGTCCTCCCTAACAAGTGTATCCAAATAATAAACGTAATCTGTCTTTTCTGGTGCAATAATGAAAATAAAGGAAGAGGGAAGAAAATGCGAACGTCTCTTTCTTTTGGTGATAACGTGATCGTGTTGATTTCTAGTATAGAGATGCTCTCAGATGGATGCAGTAAAAGGACGTAGAAAATATGGATTGTGGGTGAGACTGAGCAAGGCGAGCCATCGTAGCCATTCAGAGGATCACGCAGTTGTGAAGAGACCTAATCGTGCATTGATTAGATTCGTCCTGCAATGTGGTAATGATATTTTAGCTCATGTTCCACATTGAACGCAAGCAATAAACACAGATCCATACTGATGATATCAACGCCCGAGAGATTATTCCGAGTGGAATAGTAAGATAACAAATCGCCAAAGGGGGTCAGAGGAAACATAGGCTTACCATCGAGACGCCTCCCACTCGATGATCCACACACAGCAGATCTTGAGGCGTTCGCGCACGCTTGACGTCTCTAGTAAGCGATATTTCTCAATATCCTTGACGGGAAGCATGCTGGCGAACCACCAGGGGAAAATGGCGGCATCGTCAGGGCACTCGCCGTATATGGACGGCATACGCTCTGTCAACCAAGGGACATTTTGTAAACGCATACGGCTGATAAAATCTGTGGCGAAGCGCATCAAGTTTTGGGTGGACATTATATCAATGTCCTCCGCCATTATTGGACGAGGGTGTTCTGAGTGGGAGGTCTGTGAGGACGTATCGTCGCCATCGGGAGGCTGTTTGCCGTCGGTAACTGGGGATAGGAGGTTCTCTTCTCGAGAGGTGGCCTCGGCAGCCTCCGTGGCTTCCTCTTCTTGTAAGCTCACATCATCAACACGTTCTGTCTTGCCGACAGTATATCCGTCAAGATGCCCATGGCGTAGCACACGGAACCTGGATAGGCCAATCGTCTCGATGAGGCTCCGTCCATCAGGGTAGTATTGGACATTGACGATACGCAACAACGTGCCGAGTTCGTGAAAGTCTGGGTCGTCTTCGCCACGAGATGGCTTGGGTAGCACCATACCAAAGGTGCGATCTCCTTCCAATGCACGGCGGATCAATAGACGGTACCGTGGCTCAAACACGTGCAAAAATGTGGGCATTCGGGGGAAGGCCAGCGTGCAGACGAACAGGGGGAAGTCAAAGCCGTCAAGCTGGTTGGCGGCGTTTTCGGCAGCCACTGCCTCTTGGCGGGCCTTGATCTCCTCAGGCCAGAAGTTGTTGATGACACGAGTAAGGGACTGGTTGGAAGGGCAGCCAGCATGGTTGAGAAGCGGGTTGATGGCAAGTTGCCGGCGACAGATGGGACAGTAACGGGAGTGGTCAAGGATGCGATGGAGACAAGATCGGCAGAAAGTGTGGCCGCAGGCGGTTGTGAGAGGGTCGCAGAAGAGAGCGTAGCAGACTTGACAGTCCATCTCGACTCGCGCAATGTCCTGGACTTGTGACATGAGAGCTTCATCCGTGACAATGTCAGCATCACCGTCTTCGGACGAATGTGATACTAGCTCGTAAGCGATGTCCTCTTCATGTTTGAGATCGCCTTCTTCGGCGAGCGTATAAGTCGCGACAAGTTTACCGCCCTTCAAAACCCTCGTCCTGTCATTATACTCCCTCAACGAAGTAATACCAGCAGCGGCCCAAGGGTCTTGCATGGATATCCAAGTCATGACGCCCAAATCCTTGGCTTCGATTTTTCTCCTATCAATCTCAGCTCTAACACTCGCCACAGTCTTATTAAGGACAACATCTACACCGCAGTCCTCGATGGCATGCTCCTTACTGCAGTCGAGAAACGGACATCGAAATCCGCGCAGACGGGTAGGGAGGGCAGGATAAGATATATTGGCGCGAAAGTGGGTTTCCGGAATGCAGCTCCGACACATGGTGTTACCGCACGGCAGACTCACGGGCTCGCGCAACGGGAACGAGCATATGCGGCATTGGAAGAGGCGGACGATATCGCGGGGTCCGAGGGTCTTGTAGATGGGTAGCGCCGACGTCGCCGCCTGCGGTTTATCGGCGTCGGCGTCAGCGTCGGCGTCAACGCAAGTTTCGACTTCGACATGTTTGGAGTCGAGGGTAAAGCCAGAGTTGGAGGCGTGATCTGGGTCGCAGTCGGGCTCAATATCGATGCTGGTCGACGGCGACCCGTGAGAACCGAGGGTTCCGGTCCGAGCTGTCGGTGACATGAACGAAACCAACTCCGAGGACGGCGAAAACCGGTCGGAAAAAATGAACAGGTAGGATTGACGGAAGATTGGTCGAGATATTAAGCGGAAATCAAGAGAGGGATAATCCGAAACGGCGAGGTTGGCCTAAATTACACGATATCTCTCACGGCGGTGACGTTCGTACGAAGTGGATAGTGGTGAAGGGAATGAGCCGTTGGCGGGCCCATCAAGATCGGATACAGCAGAGTCGCCGGGTGGTATTCATATGACCATCGAATCATAAGGTCGTAGCTGATTTTTCATTTGAAAGACTCTTTTATATTCCAGAAGGACGGCAGTTTCTTTCAAGCGAGATTTATGTGGTTGACAGTTGACGATAATGGAAGAGGAGGGGTCGATGGAGACTAGAGCGAGTGGGTTGAAAGGTGGAATGGGTGACCAGCTACAAGTATTTGTTGACATAATTATTAGGGGAATAAATAATTGTCAAGGGGTCTAGAGCGTAGTCAAGACCATAAATCTATATAGAGAGGGTGAGATCGTCATACATTATTCAACGGCAACTCATCATCCGGGGCGAAGTGGGTTAGAAATTATCGTTTGGGCAAGGAGACGGCGTGGATTTGTCCTTCCTCTTTAACATCATAACCTAGATTAAAACCCCTCGCTTGATCATCAAGCAGATATTCGGCCAGTCAATATCGACAGTCAAGCAGACGAAGAAATAAAAAGTCACGTCAAAGATCTTCCAACGGCAAAGGCAACCTTATTAATGAGAATAATTAGTCAGAGGCGAGGAGTGAGGTAATTGGTGGTGGTGGGTTTATCCAATAGGTACTTCAATAGGGAGCAGACATGTAATGCAGCAAGGCAGCCTCGCCCAAACTAAAGTTGGTCCCTGCGTGTCGGAGAGTAAACCCGGTAATACAAGCGGCAGAGCATTAAAAATGTTTCAAGCAAAAGCCGAAAGGGAGGGAGGACTAGATTGCTGGCTGTTTCCTGGGGGAGGCTGGTCATCGCGTCATGGGGGCTGTGAGAGGAAATGGGAAGAATGGAGATGAGGGTATTCCCAAAAGATCACCTCGAGCATGACGTCGGATTCACGCGCCAACTTCCTACTGCAGAAGGCAGGGTTTAAAATACAGCACATTTGATGCATATGTGTATGTAGGAACCTGGGTGCCATTGGTGATCATGCACGAAAAGGGGAATCGGTGAGAGCGAGAGGGCAGCAAAGTCCACAAAGGAATGGGTGAAGTATAATGCCCTTTTGGCCCTTTTGCGATAAGAATGCCACCAAAGAACAGGGGGGAATTGTAGGACGCCGGTTGTGGGTAAACTGATGAAATTGGCGATTAATTACACCACGATTGGATCGATCGGTGCGTCCTAGCAAGCTTATCACCACCGATTATGGCAGCTTTTGTGACCTTACGCTTAAGCACATACAGGCGAGCAGCAAGTAAATTGGGGGTACTGGGGCGCAATTCTCTTGAAAACATAATTTATAGCTGTCAATTCTGTTCTCGTTCTAAACCGATAGCCCGTTGGACCCTGGGGAAAAGTCGTTGTCGTCATTGGAACCCTCCGCCACAAGTCAGAGTACATATACCTAGTGACTTAACCACATCCCAGCGAAGTGATGATGATGACCTTCTATGGGTAAGCTATGATGATATGGACGTGTAATGACCCCGAAAAAGACAATTGAGAGGACGGAATACCTGGTTGGAACAGGAAAATGAAGGACGTCACTGAGCGTTGTTCTATGTGAGGGATGGAATAATCCAACATCGTTATCCTATCCATCCCTCAACCCCCCGTCTACCCCCTGACTCGCCTCTATTCTTTGCCTTTGTCCAATGACGCCTCCAAAGCCATGGCCGCAAGATCGAGATGACACAAATTGGCCACGATTGCATGGACACGCAAGAATGTACTCTTGACCTGAATATTGCCTTCGAGAAGGTCTTGACGATTTGTCCGGAAAGTTGACGTACTGGTAATACAGGTCGACTTGGTAAAGATGCCTTGGGCTAGAGACCGCTCATCGCTTCATTCTAACCCAACGACACCCACCACCTGACAAACATATCACCCTTTGTTGGATCTCCCCACTGGCAAATAGCTACTGGTGTAGACTATCAGCCAGAAATTTTAGCTCGTGCCTGGCTCGTTGCCTCGGGTGTTGGGTGGCCTCGATCATCGCTCTCACGCGACCTACATGTATTGTCGCATACGGAGCACCAATAATCCGAATAATTCTTCGTTCGGAAACAGACTGCTGCAGCACCCTCCATCGAGCCCATTACCATTTAGCCGGCCCCCTTTAACTTTTTGTGTCCAACTAGTTATGCATGGGCCGCATTCCCATTCCCGCCATGGCCGAACCCGGTCCGTCGTCTGGGCACGCCACCAGGAATAGCTTCTTACCGCGCGAGCTCGTCCCCAACCATGTGGTAACAGAGCAGGCATCGCATAATGAAAACATGAAGAATTTGACATGGAAATATCCACTTCTCCTCTTTTAAGCGAGAATAGCAATCAACACCCATCAGCTTGCCCTAATTCTTCATACAATTGAAAATAGCAGTCAAATTGGGCACCGCAACACCATAGAAGTTATAGCGGGCTTGGCGAGTTTGTGGCTTACACTTCCCCGGCCTAGATCTCACCCATCACTGTGTGCTACTAACCTTAACCTCCTATCAAGCACAAGATGCATGTTACCGCCAAACTGCAGTCCCAGCTA
Organism: Mariannaea elegans; assembly: GCA_930272665.1. Taxonomy (NCBI): domain Eukaryota; kingdom Fungi; phylum Ascomycota; class Sordariomycetes; order Hypocreales; family Nectriaceae; genus Mariannaea; species Mariannaea elegans. Next base: position 384,549 of record CAKNEU010000026.1, read on the forward strand.
CGATCGCCATATTTACAAGTCCGGACCTGTGTTGGGCTTCCCCCACCAGCTCGCCTAATCCCTGGTCTGTTCCCTGAACCAGGACCCTGCCTCCTCACTACCGTACGAGCTACCGTCAATGCATAGGCAAGCCGGTACGCAAAGTCCAGCAGAAGAGGCAGTCCATTGGGAAACGGAACCATATTGCCCATTATTAAGACAGGGGGGGAGTAATATAATTGGCTTCACGGTTTGGCCACGGTCTACTGCCATGTGCGGCGACTAGGCTCGGTAGTCTAGTCCCGTTTACAGCGTCAGAATCAGCGGGGAAGGGAAGCTTTTCTGACAAGCCTACGCCTCCTCGCTTCAGCTCACCTCGCTTGTGTTTCTTTGTTGTCCTTCTCCTCATCCTTCTCCTTCTTTTCTTCTCTTATTTTTGTTTCCTCTTCCCGCTATAAACACATCATCTTACAACCATCTTTGGTTATCCCATCTTATCCAATCTATCTTACACTCAATACACAAGTCATAGTTTTCCTCTTCTCTTCCCATTCATCACCAGACCAAGATTAACCATGCTCGCCTCCGTGGCCAACTCCTCCCAGGCCCCCGCCACTATCCCTCCCTTAGACGTCCGAGACGATATCACCGCACGTCTGGCTGACCTGGTCGAAGCTATCGAATCTCACCCCTCTTGGAGCACGTCTTCTCCCCCGCCTCGCAACCTCTTCCATGTCTGGGACTTCGTTAAGCGCTCACACTATATCATGACCGAGCTCGATAATATTGAGAACGGCCGTCCCACAAAACATCCTGAGCAGATCCCCCGCAATGCCGGTGGTAAGTAACCCTCTTGATTCGCTCGTTCAAACTCTTTCAATCCCTGTTCTTGTTGCTCACGTGAGCAGCTTCTGGAGCCAACGCCGCTGCCCTCTCCTTCCAAGACGTCGTCACCCGCTCGGCAACTATCAACGAAATGATCCAAAGCCCCCAATTGCTCGTCATGCTTGGTCTCTCTCGAATTGACTTCGGCGAAGACATTCGCGCTCGGTCACGTGCCGTCTCTGAGGCCATCGACAAGGTTTTTTCGTCATCATCTTGAAGCTAGGCAGAATGGGGGACCCAAATGATCAAGTCTGCAAAGGGGTGTTTTAATTGTTGGAGGTCGGTCGAGAAAGCATAGGAAAACTAAAGATGAAAGGATGGATATCAACTCTAAGGGAGAACACTCAGACGAAGCGCCGATTGGGTCAAATGTCAGGTTTGTACAAGCGTCTTCGTATTGCAGCCTTCGAGAAAGCTCTAGTCCCACATGGGAGTGCTTCAAATCTCGAACGCTGTCATGCGAAAGCTGTCATGTATTGTAAACTTTATCGCTGTGAAGTCGTGATCATCACCGATCCTGGGAATCTGTGAGCCTTTAGTCCCTTCCATACCGGTCGCCAAGCCCTGGTCAACCAAACCAACCAGAGCGATCCCATTTAGCCCAAGTAATCCAAACAAAAGAGAACCCAAAATTGTCATCCCAGGTATCCCAGATAGCCTTGACCCATTCATTCTAATGGTTTCGAATGAGAAAATGAGTAAATAGCCCAGTCCCAAAGCACTCAAACAAACCACCCCCGTCAAGTCAACACCAAATGCTCTGTCCACATCATTGTACACCCGCCCATCGACCCTTCACAGTTCCTGGCCGGCCCATAGCTAGACGTCTACCAATGTTACCAAAGCAGACACAACTGCAGAACAAGACACTTAACATCCAAACACCTGTCTCGACCATGTGAGGTCGGGCAAGTCCGCCGAATGTGAGCAAATCATCAAAAGACGAAGTTTGAGTAGAGGAAAAGTTGCCAAATTGGGCCCCGGATGGAGTCGGCATTATCTCCGGGTTCACGCCGAGAAGAACCACAGAGCCTGCGAGACCAACTGCGGTCGAGAGAACCAATCCAGGCTTTGACCGGTCGATAAGCCACCACAGCAAAGGGTTGACCATGGCCAGGGACAGCGACACCTGGAGGGTGGACGCCCAGGCCACTTTTCGCTACAGTACCAGTTAGTTATGCTCTCTACAGCCTTACTATTCGACATTTTCGGTAAAATACTCACAATGGCAAATAAAATGCCAACAAAGGCGCCAACAGCTCGGATCACCAATGCCCAGTCAGTGCTAGGGTCAGGGTCCTTGGTGGGGGCTCCGTCCTTTTCCACCACTCCGACGTCATCCTGACCTTCACCAACTGACTCCTCCCAAACTCGATCGAACCATGGCAACAGCGCACCAAGCATCACGCCAGCCACTCCCCAGGAAACTAGATGAGCCCAGTTATAAGTTCGTCGACTGACTCCCTCGGTAAATGATGACAGTTTGTTTGACTGGCTATGAAAGCGTGTCGTGGTGACAAGGATCCCATAGCCAACGCCTAGGCAGAAAAGAAGAAGACACCTCAGTGCAAGTGACATGAGGGAAGGGGCCGGCGAGGTCAGGTTTGGAGACTCCACGGTGCGAATGGATGATCGGCGACGAATTCCATGAGATCGATCACGCATAAACTCGTAAGTGGCATCGTCAACACTAGGCCGCCTGATTGGCGTCCGGGCGCCGGTTCCCCAAGGCGTGTCGAGCTCTTCCTGATCGCAGAAGATATCGCCAGTGGTTGGAGTGTATATTCCAGAGAGTGTTGAAGAGGTCAGGTTCATAAATGACTGAGGCCTGCTGAGGGAAACCGGTTCGGGGGTTGGTTGAAGGAATCGCAGGTTGGTAAAGTCCGGGGGTGCCGGTGTCGCAGGACCTGAGTCCTGGTCTGGAGGAGTTGCACTTGTGAAGTTGATGTTAAAGGGTCGCCGGGGAATTGGCCGTATAATGGGAGGTCCGTCTTCAGCCATGGTGGTTTGTGGAGAAGCGAGAATTCGAAAATCGGGCTTTCAATTCGAAGATGGGTGGTTAATGATGGATCTGGAACGACTCGTCAGCGACACGGCCAAATGAATCAGGTTGAGATGGCAGCATATGAGGGGCCACCCAAATCAGCCCATAGATGACCTGTTACTCACCACGCCAGACCGGTAGTCCAAAGCTGAGATTTAAAATCCGGTACAAATCAGAAACAACTGGGAAACACCAATCGTGGTGACGGATAAGCCAATTTCAAGAAGCCGTCTGGTCTAGCGAGCTGTCCGTGTGGCTTTCGGGCTAGTCAACCGGAGGATCCGAAACAATAGCGATGGCTCAGGCAGGTAGAGGGGGAAAAAAAAGGGGAGAATGCAGTGCCAATATGAGGGCAAGGTACTTGACAGGCGCTTAATCTAGGCTTCTAGTGCTGCGAAATGAGAATACGTTTGGTTGAGGATGAGTCGCAAAGCTGTAATAAAGTGTGGTGGTGATTTGTTGAGAGGTGAGGAGCTAGCGTCCGAAATTGTGATGTACGAGATATTGATATCCGATGAGTGTGGGCGATAACGCGTCTACCAAAGAAATGCTTGTGAGAATTGCAGATGCATTTGACTGAGAAGAAGTGAAGGAGAAGGAGGAGAAAAGAAGAGGAAGGCGAGGAAGATGAAGGAGATGGCGAGAAGGAAGCTATGACCTGGGCTGTGTGACCGAACCAGAGCTTGTTTCCAACCGGATCTAGTAGTCATGAGTGAGGCGACACGATGGAGACCCCGGGCGAGGACCACTTCATTAAGTTAACCGTTCCATCGAACGCATGAGAGAGCGAGTGGGCGGCCATGTGCCTACTCGTTACACACCCTAATTAACTTGCCTCTTGTCCAAGGCGTTAATTATTGGCCGAGACCCGGCCCAGCCCCAGTCCCAGCCCCAGACATCTTCCGCACTTCGTAGCGTCCATTCCTTCCGTTCTTGCGTCTCCTTGACTCTGTTAACACTCCGAAGTCAAGTCTTCACATGGCATGGGGAAAGGCGATCACATGCACTCGCAAATCTAGACCTAACCCCACACAAAAAACCCTCCGTCGGCAATGCTAGTGGATCCCCTGGAGCGGCACGCACTTCGCCGGCGTCAAGCCTTCTAATCCCCGCTCCATTCACAGACACCGCGAGTAGAAGATGACCTCAGAGCTTAAATTGAAACGGCTTTCATAGGTCAGTCTCCGGTCAACAGTACAGTACCGGTATGTCCCACGGGTTATCAGGTCAAACGACTCATGAAATACGAGTCGCTCTCCACAAAAATTGTCTAATTACCCCACACTTTGGTTACCTTCGTGAACTGGAGGGAATACTGGTATTGTCAGCGCCTCTTGAGTCTCAGGACTAACCCGGCCAGACCCCATTCATTGGCTGGCAACTTGAGTCAAGGCCCAACAAGGAATCGTTCGAAATTCGAGCTGATAGTACAGCCTCAGCGTGGTTTGGTACCGATTTCCAATAATGCACGTCGGCGTCAACACGGCTTGAAAAGTGGCTGCCAACTCTCCTCCCAATGCAGCACACACTTGCCGACCTAATGCACAACAGACTTGACCGGATGAATGAGGCTTGGCCAAGTTGCCTTATCTGAGACAATTCACAAAACTAATGTGCATAATTCACATGTGATATTCCAGATCATCGCCTGCCAATGTCACCATGACAGTGCAATGCAGCTAGCTGCATTGATGTCCGAGAATGGAATAGATACATGCATGTCAACAGATGGACTTGAAGTTACGTGCCATCACTGCACAGCATTGTTCAAAATCTATCATGCTCGGCTAGAACATGCATCAAACGTGTGCGAAATTATCAGGTATTCTTTTTATCATCCCCAATAACAATTACCCCCAATCTCATTTTCTATATTCCTATTCATCATCACTATCCTCGTCATCTTCCTCATCTTCATCCACTTCATCCTCGCTCTCCTCAGCACCCTCCGGTCGGGGTATCATCAAAAACGCCGTCATGCAAGTGATTCGGTTCTGCGTCTCGTAGGTCCCCAATAGCTTGCCCATTTGCTCCTCTGGCTTTCCCTTCTTGCTTCGACCCTGCACAAGCTCACTGCCTGCTACCCGCCACAAACGGATCCGCCCGTCGCTACTCCCACCTGCCACATATAGATTTGACGACCCCTCTGCTCCTTTGACAATCACAAAGTCTTTGATTCGTCCTTGAACACCGCCCGCCTTCCCGCCGATCTGTCCTATCAATTTGGCCAATGGCAGCGGTGGTGAAGCCTTCTTGTCTTGGTTGCCTGGCTCTTCGAGTTTTGAGAGGTCCTCGTCCTTGGTAGAAAAGAAGAGGATTCGGCCGTCCTCCGTTGCCACTGCAAGCACGGAAAGATCCGAAAGCCCGTCCAAGGAAACGTAGAAAAACTGATGTACCTTGGTCCGAATTGTTCCCATCACGCGGCATTTTGGTACACTGTCCATGCCAAACACCACGATGTCTCGATCAAATCCAACAGCGAACTCATCTACACCATCAACATTTCCCCAAACCACTCGACGGCCCTCACCCGTAGAGTGCTTGCCCTCTCCAGCTTCCTGCAGCATTTCCCTGCTAAAGTTGAGGACACCCGCTTTTTTGCCAGTCACCAAGTTCCACAGTCGCATCGCTCGCTCGCCCTTGCTGACACTAATCATAAGTTTCATGCTCGGGTGGATCGCAAAGTCGTTGACGCCCGACGGCGTGCCACCGAATGGCGCTGTGTCACCACTCGGCCGACCCTGCGCTTTGGGAATTGGTGCCTTGATGTTGCTGAGCAGAGACCAATCGCGTGTTCTTGTCACAGAAATGTTCGAATCCTCGCTTGAAGATAACAACTTCGACCTTGTAGGGAATTGCAATGCTGTCACCGTCGATGAGTGGTGAAGCAGCGCGCCCACCTCCCGGTTCTTGGGATTCTCAAGAATCGGTCGGGGAGACACCTTGGCTAATATTTCTTGGTTCTTTCGGTTCGGGGGGTGCGCTGACAGATTGTAGACGTTGATTCTCTCATCGGTGCTGCCCGAGGCAAGCATCACTTTCTGCACCTGTCCGGTGACAGGAGCTGACACTGGCGACACAGCCACGCAACGAACCGCCGAGGTGTGGGCATTGAATAGAAAAGTATCGGCGAATTCAGTCTTGTCCTTGGGTCCGATTGTCGCCGTAAGTCCGTGTAGAATTCGATCGTAAGATCCTACCACAATTTGAATTGTCTCGGTGGCAGTTGAGGGAACAGTTGTCGCAAGTTCCTTTATTTTCTCGACTTCCTTGACTTTCGTAGGCGCATTTGCCTTGGTCTTTTTGCTGGGGGTAGGTTTGGCAGCAGGCTCGGTAGCAGGTTCCTGCGCAACGGCTTGTCTCTTTCTTTTAGCCATGGTGCAATATGTTTGAATCGTCCAGAGTTGATCTCTCTAGTGACGCTCAATACGGTCATTGGGATGCCGGAAAAAAAAAAGTTCAGCGGGACCTAAGCGATAAGATAAGATAGTTTGGTTGCCTAGGTGCATAACCTCGATTTCTGCATGGAACCTTGAAACCGAAGAACGTCATCACTGGATTTCGCTTCCTAGAATGCTAAATAAAGATATATGCTATGATTTCTACACGCCGAGTATATATATTCACTTGTATATCCTGTTGAATTCATAATCGCCAGATAGAGTTTTGGCTTATCATCGACGGCCATCCTCTGCGCTAATATCTCGCTCCACCATCTCAATAGAGCCAAGGCTTGGGAATCGCTTCGCAAAATCCTTGATATAGTCTTCCTTCTCCCGAGCAGTCATATCTAGTGCGGGCTGCCCAGGAATATCGACTCCAACGAGCTGTTCTGAGGGTGGGGCCGGTCGAATCGGCTTAGACGGTGATGCTGGGCGACCGCCAGTAGGAAGACTGTTCAGATGAACGGGCTTCTTTGGAGGTTTGGGAGGCACAGCCGGTGGTGCGGATGATAAGTTAGTTGGGCCATTGCCAATGGGCAAGCCGCGAGCCTGAGAAGAAAGCTCCATTCGGGACCTGGAAATGGAGAGGGGCTTCCTGGGGAGCGGCGCAGGTCTGTCGGGCTTGGCATCAGAGTTGTCCGTATATTTTCCATAGCCCTGGGCAGTGCGTTGCACAACCGAAGGCTTATGCTCCTCATCCAACAGGCTTTGGACTCGGTTCTGGATGCTCGTAGTACGAGACACTACTCCGATGCTCTTGGGCGGCACGATCGGGCCAGTACCGCCGGCGGCAACACGCTTTCGGTATTCAGCTTGACCAGCAGCCACGCGTTGCTCCTCCTCCTGAAGTTGTAGTCGTTCCATCTCGCGACGCATCTCTGGTGACATCTTATCGTCGTCGTCTTGGATCTGCCCGTCATCGCTTCGGCCATCGGTTGCCTCGGAACCGGCGATTGGAGTCAAATCACGACGACCAAGGTCTTTATGTGGTGATGGGGTTCTGCCGCCACCGTAACCTGCCGCCGGGGGGGTTCCTTCGAAACGCTTGAATGCATCTCCGAACTTGCCTACCAAAATATTCTTGTTCCCTGACAGAGACGTGAGGCTAGAACGCTTGCTTGATCGCGCCCTGTCCGCATCTTCCATACTTCTCAAAAAGTCAATATCACTAGATGGTACACGCGTGTCTTCATCTCCAGAAGGTTCCAGATTGGGTGATGGGACTTGTGGCGAAGGTTGAATGGGTCGACTTGGCGGACGAGGTGCCGTCTCATTCTCACGAAGGAACTCCAGAGTAGTGGTCTCTAAGCTCGTACTAGCAGGGCGTTGCCGATTAACCGGTGGGTTGGCACGAAGGGTAGGCTCCAAGAAATCGGGGCGAGGGCGGCCACCCTCCAGAGACGGCCGTGATGATGATGGATGTCGCGCATGGCTGGGCTGAGACTGATAGGAAGAAACCCGCGACTTCACCGCGGAGCGAGCGTCATCCGTGTTCCATTGGTTTGGAGTCTGGTCAGGCTGCCGAGGCATGCTAGATGAGCGAGAGTAATCCGAGGACAAACGGTGACTGGATCGCTCTAGATCTCTTTGATAGGGCTCCGCCGGTGGTGTGCTTGTCATTGTGCCAGTAGAGACGTATCTTGAATTACCTTGCGATGAAATGGCTTGAAGCTCGGGATTATTGCTTATAATGGATTGGGCTCGACTCATTTCGGGTCTGCTCGGAGCAGAAGCAACCTTGGAAAGGGGTGCCTCCGTGGGTGGTGATGCAATTGCTGCCTGACGGCCAACTGGAGTAACAGAGTGTGTTCTTGATGCCGTTCTCGTATGCGATGTCGAAATTTGAGGTACACCAAATACCTCATCAGCCAACCTTTCGGTGACTCGTTGGTTAAGGTCTGAGGAGACCTGAGCTGGTGGTGAGGTAGGTGAGGAGGAATCAAAATCGAATTTGGTGCCCTGATCATGCAAGAGTGAAAATTGGTCAAGGGTAGGAAAGCGCGAGGACAGCTCGTCAAGACCGGCCTTGGTTGTAGATTTAGAATCCAAAGCAGCAAATGGATCTCCGTCTGTCTTCCTCATTGGGGAAACATCCGGTTTCTTTACGGGCGCCGACGCAGTTGGACGCCCTCTTCTCATTGGGACCACGTCGGGGATCATTTGTTTCTCAGGTGCTGCTCTAGAGAAAACAGCGCCAACAACGGGTGCTGATTCTATTTTTTGGTCGTTGGGCGGGAGGGATTCGTGTCGTCCCGAGTCTGCGTGAGGGCGGCTGGCATAAATCTATATATAGTGTTAATCACCCGTTCAAGTACAAGTTCAATGTGTGCTTACATCCTGAATTGGGACATCCTTTCCTTGCATGGCGCAACCTTCCTTAAGGACCTGGTAGATGGTCGGGCGCGCCTGCATATTCTCTCGCAACATTGATGCTAATTCTGTTAGCGATGGGTGATACTTTAGACAGAGAGGACCATACCAATTAGCTTCTTAAGGCGATCAGAAAAGACCGGGTGGCTAGGGAACTTGTAACTGGCATTTAAGATAGCCAATTGGCCCTGATCTTCAAACGGTGTTGTATAGTAGCAAAGTTTGTACAGTAACACTCCCAATGCCCAGATATCGGACTTCTCGTTCAACGGTTGTTTGCGGTATACATCGATCATTTCAGGGCTTCGATATTGAAGAGTGGTATGTTTCTGGACATCCTCATCCATTAAACGACACTCAACAACGGTAGTTGGGGCGGGTCGTGGAATGGCGGCAGATCCAAAGTCGCACAGCTTGAAGCGCTTGACGGTTCCCTTGGCGGTAATGAGCACGTTCTCAACCTTCAGGTCACGGTGGAGCAACGGGGGTTTGAGGTAGTGCATGCATGCAACACCTTCGGCAATATCCGTGAAGATATTCAGAATTTCGGGTTCAGTCAGGCGATGCTGCAGTCGGGTATTCATAAAATCGATTAGGCCGCCTCCGTTGCAAAATTCCATGAGCAAAAAGACCTCATAACCACCACCACGAAGTTCGGAGGCATGGGAGTCAATATATGTAACGATCGGTCGGTGTCCCTTGAGGCGCTTCATCGTTTCGACTTCGGTGCGCATGCCCCGCAAGGCCTCCTTATCCGGAACGGCGACTCGTTTGAGGACAGCCTGGTCGGTACCATCCACGGGTTTAGGCATTTTAACCAGGTAAACGTGGGCAAATCCTCCTTCGGAGAGGTATTTTTGGATCACGACGCGGTGGCTGCCCACCTGGATCTTGGTGCCCGGGGAGAACGTGCCAGCCGGGACACTGGCGCCTTGCGCAGGTATGGGGACGCCATAGGGGGCATGATGATGAGTTCTATGGGCGGAATTCGAGGGTGGATGTTGGCCGTAGGAAGCCATCTCGATGATAGGACCTCTGTGGAGAGGTGTCAATAATTGGGCGCAGGATCGAGGTATCGTGAGGTTAAGGGTAAGCCGGTCTGTTAAGGAGGCAAATGGCCTAAGGTTCGCGGGTAGAGGACCAACGGGGAGAGGGAAGTTGGACGTAGAGATTTAATCGAAGAAAAGGAATGGCGCAGTTGGAAATCTAGGCATTGACCCAAACACAATAAAGTGGTCAAGCTAATCAGGTCGGGCGCATTGTCGCGAGCAAAAGACATATGACAGAAGGCGGAGGTTTAGAGGGAGAAACACATGGCCCCTTGGATATTTGGGATGGAACGTGGGCCTCTGCACGCGTGCCTGGAGAGCTCAGCCTCCGAAACCTACCAGTCTTGGGACAAGTTCCACGTTTCGAAAGATGTAACGGCTAAACTCCGGCTAAACGCGGGCCAATTCGATCAAGCTGAGCGAGAGCCGGCTGCGAGACAAGAATCCACGTACAGCACGAAACCTGCGGGTGCTCACCTAGGCACCAAAACCAGTGTCAACCCCATACATCTAATTTCCAGTCTGTAAAACCCAATATTCTATCTTTGCAAAGTCCATGCGACACTTTGTGCCTTTTTGCTTTCCAATCGTTGACGGACTATGGTTTTTCCGAATGCTTCTCGGCTATCGTCACCAGACCAGGAGAAACGCCAGCCGGTTCTCGCCCCAAAAATCAACGTCAATCCTCCACAGGGAAGAGCATCAAATCACCACAAAACACCAACACCAGGTGATAAAATCAATTGCCGGACATATGGGCCTTTTATATGGGTCCCTGGGGGTTTTTCAACGTTATTTAATTGCCGGATCTCGTCTCGGCCATCGCCAGATTCAGCCCAACCTCTAACCCCGGGCCTCCCGGCTATCGCCCCCATGTCAGCCAGGAGCCCGTCCCCGCTGTGTCCAATATCCACCACCATGGATGAAAGCACCACCGGCAGACCCCCAAATCCTTCCCCGTTTCTCCCCCCCAGTTCCCATCTGTTCCATCAGATCTGCTTGACAGCTCTAGCTCCCGCTGAACATGTCAAGGGTCTTAAAACTGGCTCGCCCCCTGGTGTGTAGCTTGCACTCCCCCCCCCCTTCCCCCAGAGTTCGTACCTATCCACATTTCCCCAAGCCTTCCCCTTGTGTTTCCAAACAGCTGTACACACTCGCGCGCGTCTAATGTTTGCCGCGCTTCTTCGGATGGATCTTGGTGTCTTGTCATTTCCAGCGCTTCACACTCACAATAAAGGTCTACTGTCACCCATACGTCGCAGCGCCTCACCACAATGGCAGTTTAACGCCTTACCAACACCGAGATTACCTCACATATCTTTTCTTCAGCTTTCTCGCCTTACTTTCGAGCCGATACGGTAGTTTCTTTCCAACGCCTTACAATTCAAGGCACCTGGACTAAGACACGACGGAAAACGTGATTTAACCAATATCTGTATTGAACAGTCCATTTTCAAGGGGAAATCGACCAAATCCTTCTTCCCACTCTGCCATCATTTGCTTCTTCTTCAAGCCAACATTCCAGCACCAGCCCTCCATCACATTCACGAACCCTGCAAAGGGTCTCCACCACCAAGTTCCCTGCTGACCTCAGTCGAGGGTCACGGCTCTCGCCCGCAAGGTCAGGCGTCCCAACCCACTTGGTCTGTCCACGCAGAACGATTTTCAGCGGCCCATCCATACAAATACGAGTGCCGACCACGCACCTTGATACGCCTCATGGAATCTGCCAACAAGACCCCGCCTAAACCCTGCAGCCTTTATTACGTCGTCGGCATTTATTAGCTGAGACGCTGCACTCCTTCGTTCACATTCCGAATCTTACTTCTTTCAACTACTTCTTACTTTTACTTTTTTTTCACTCTAGCTAGCCCGCCAAAGTCGCTACTCTCACGATCGCTATCTCTGTCATAGACTTAGACACCGATTTCATTATCACTCTCCGTCAGAATGCCTGCTTCCCAGACCTCGACTCAAATGCCCCGGCAGCCTGCCCCCGTCGCACAACCGGCCCGCAAACTCAACGCCGCTCAGCCCGTACGTGCAATTCTTTCTCTCCGGCTTGGCGCTCCGCCCGCTGGACGATGACGCAACAATAATAAACCATGCAGTCTAACAATCATCAACAGCGTCCTTTCGAGCCTATGTCCATGGAGTCCCAGACGGCTGTTGGCATGCGCGGTGGTAAGGGAGACGGAGGGGTACGATTGCGACCGAATCAGCTTACCTTCATTCTCATGTACTAATTGACTGATGTCTAGGCTATCTGCTGCGGTATTTGCGCCGGTCTTTGCTGCTTCGAGTGCCTAGACTGCTGCTGCTAAGCAAAGATGTTCAAGGTGGGGCTGTTGATGACTTCTTTTTCTTGGGCGTTCTGGAGAGGCTACCCTGAAGACATTTAACACGATGCCCATGGGCTCTCCTTCATTTCTGGACGAGAATTGAGTGTTTTTATTTTATTTTTGAGATTTATGATCGAATGATGCACGGTTGCCGTAATGAGGATTAACTGGCATATTCACACAGTCTGACGATGTAAATTGAACTACTAGTGACGATTTGCTTGAGTTTATTTTTGCCCGTCTCTTGAAATTTGTACCTTTAAACCACTACCTCCTCTAACCGTTTTACGACATCTTCGTAAAACTTCATAGACAGTCTCTCTGCGACTTCATCTGCCGTCTCATCGTCTCCACTGTAAAGGCCTAGGTCCTTGCCTCCTGCCAGGCATTTACGTGTCGCCTCCTCAAATTTCTCACCCATGTCAGCACCCACAGCTGCTACCCGCGCTTCTTTGAGCAGCTCCTCACGGACCTGGCGCACAACGTCCGGTCGGCCCCGCGCGCGTCGCATCTCGATGCCAAGGACGGTCTCTACCGGTTGCCAGTGCGCCAGCTCGACAAAAATGACGCCTAGACTATAAATGTCGAAGCTTTTCTTGGAGCGCTCGCGGTCGCGACGTCGATTCGACTGCGTGCGCGGGTGCCGATATAGGTCGTGCTCGGCATCGTCGCCGGGAGCGTCTGTCATCTCGTCGGAGCCGCCGGGGCGCGAAAAATCGAAGCCCGAAAGGTACGGACGGCGGAAGTCGACGGCACCGCTGCGCGTGCGGAAGAAGAGGACGTTGTGGCTGCGCAGGCCCTTGTGTAACCAATGTACAGCGTGGAGGTACAGTAGACAGTTGCTGATAGCATGTGCAAGCTTGACGCGCTCGGTAACGCGGGGTTTGCGGACCTTGGGGTCCTGGAGGAGCTCGCGCAGCGAAACGGGAGGCAGCGACGTGTTGAGGTTGTCGTCGACTGGGCGCTCGAAAATGAGGCCCAGCCGTCGATCAAGAATATCTACATCGTCTTCTGGGACGTTGGGATCGGCCTTGTCGAAGAAGCCAAGACAATGGGGAGTTTGGAAGGCTTCCGGCTTAGGACTGTGATTGAGCAGCGCGGCTAGTTTTCGGACCCGCTCAATAAGGTCAACTTTGGAGAGCGAGCCCGGCTGTGAGCCAGCATTGTCGTAGTCTTTCCATTCGATCCAGACCTTCTTTTTGCCTTCGGCTGTCTTCATCAAAGCATCGCACCGAGGAGCATCGGATTCGTCGACCTCGGGATCGAGTTCGACGAGGTACCGAGGTATGAATAAGTTCCGCTGTTGGCCTGGGCGAGCGAGCTCCAGGAACTTGGCAGCTGCCTCGTCTATTGGAGCTCCTGGGACATTGAATTTGGGGTCGATGGTTTCGTTGAAGGCCTTGAATTTAGCCAGCTTGGAGAGTTGTCTCAGAGCATCTACATTTGCTTCTCGCTCAAGCTTAGACATTGGGGACGGGCCGACGGGAGTACCCGCGTCAAGTTGGGATTTCAAAGCCAATACTAGATGGCTCAGGTCCGCAATCTTGTGATGAAGCAGCAACACGCCTCGGTTGGTGTCTTGAACTGTATGTCTGATCTCAACTTGGAGGGAGTGATCGAGAATATTAGTCATGTTGTCATTCAAAGCGGAGAATTTGCATAGCAACTTCTCGAAGCCGTCCTTGTCAAAAGAGACCCAGCGAAACCGAGTCAGGCTGTCAGTCGATTTGGCTTTCAGTCCACTCATGGCCTTTCTGATAAAGTCTCGCTTTCTCTCACTCATAGGGAAGTTGGCTTGCCTGGCATCTTTCTCAGGAGAAGCAAGAAAACCATCCTCGTCCCTGACAGGCTTGAGGTTGTTGTGGCGTTCCTGATACTGGGTGAACTCATCAAAGAGGCACTGCACCTGAACTAGCAGGTCTAGAACGGTCTGGCGGTGCAGATTGAAGATGTTCGAATTGAGAATCTTGTCCTGGTTGTTCGCGTCTAAATCGAGCAATCCAGAGGTCTCACTCCATGCGTAGAGACGCTGTTGCTCCATGCGGAGGCGCAGGTTCAGGTACTTGCACTCATCCTTGTAACCAAGAGCCGTAATTAGCAACTGGATTCCTGGAGCATAATTAGGACTTATTAGGAAAGCTGAATGTCACGCTACAATCACAAGTCGGGCAATGAAGTTGACAAGGGATAAGGGGCGTGCGCGCTTGTGCCATGCTTTTCCGAGCCTTGATCCGTGAATGGTGGGGAGTGAACGTGCCTTGGATACAGCTGGTGTAGACTTGCAGACCGATGGAGGCCACGCTAATCGCCAACCCTGCGAGTGACACAGGATCCATTGTCCAGCTAAAGCGGAAATAAGGTACGATACTGGGCGAAAGAATATACAGATCGGTCTACACACCCAAGCCAGGGATCGGACTTTTCGCGGGATAGACGGGAAGGGCTGGACGGGGCGTTCACCAATGCCTTTGACCGAGTGATCTGGATCGATTTTCGGAATGAGGGGAAGCCGAAGGAAGGGGTGAGGGCGGCCGACCGTTGCTGGTGGGAAATACGTTGATGGATGAGTGGGGTTCAATTTGTGTTGGTGCATGGCAGGCTAAACATGGTAGAAGCGAAGAGGAGATCGTAATTGGAGGCGCCTGGCGCGAGAAGTGAGGGGAACTTGAGCATTGATGATGAATCATGAAACAAGCGACGCTTCAAAGGAGAAAAATCAAATTTCAAGGAAACATGGGTGGCACGGGAGATTGGCGTTTGGGGGCTGCCCGGTGGAAATACGAACGGCACGCCCTCCATAAGAAAACGTGGATTTGGGGGCCTTGCGAATTGACCAACAGGCATAGATTCCGTCCAAGACGCTCATCTCATTCTGGTAATAGTATTCTTCCACTTGGGGGCCGTTACAAGACCCTCTATATTCTGTGGGGAATTTTTTCTCGTGTCTTCTTCCCGAATCCGTAGCACGCCATCCCCCGAGGATTGGATCTGTTCGGTTTTGAATGGGTTGATACAGACCGGATGATTCTGACCATCGGTCCCCCATAAGTTACCGAAAGGAGGGGCTCAGAATACGGGGGAAATAACCAACCAGACAGGGACGGAAAACCGACGGAGGGGAGAGGGATAGCAAAGAAAAATTAGTATGGCAGGCCTTGGGTAGGGGACGAAGTTGGTTAGAGGAAGTGTGAAGAGAAGAGAATGGATGGAACGAGAGATGGCTACGAATAATGAGAATCGACGATAGATATGAGGATCTTCTTTTTCCTTCCTAATAAACGTCTTAACTTAGGCCGTCGCTCAAATAGGCAATCGAGGTGGAATACTTTGATGTAAAGACCATCCGTTTCCAGCCACATGGTTGGTGGCTGGGGGTCTGAGACTTGCTGCGGGAAAAAATAATTGTTAAGCAGACCGCTCTTCGTAATGGACCTGCTTCTAGAACCCTTTACATGTCACGGCAAATATGCGCCCATGACATCATGGGCCTGCATAGCAACCATGTCGAGCCCCCATAGGACCCTGAAAAATATTACCACGGTATGGACGACAACAAAATAATTCCTCAAATTTCCATCTTTGCAGTAATTGAGGCACAGCTCTTCCGTACATACGGCCTACAGGAAATTTTGAGCGGGAATCCCTGACTTGGTTTAACATGTTACGCGCACCGGTGATGCCGACCTTAAAAGCACGCTGGCAGGCAGCAGAATTTGGATATCCGGCCATGAGGCACCCGTTATGAGATTAACCACGTCAGGACACTGATAAATTGTAGTAGCATGAATGCCTCATTCGCCACGACGTGAATAGTGAGGGCGAATTGATGGTGAAAGGAAGTTGTTAGCGAGCTCAGAGTCTGGTGTGCGCGGGCATGCATGCTAGTTGGCGGGGGACTTGGCAGCCCAGGCACCAACTTATAAATTTACCGACGGACTTTTCTCTTAGCGTCTGATATCTGCGGATCCCCTTGTAAGGCGAGAAGGAAAAATACTTTGAGTCGTGTTATGGCGAATCGCCATGCAGCAGACTGTCCGAGTTAAGCCCAAGACCCGGCATCGCCGCCGGTCAGCCTTAATTATGGATGGGGAATGTCGAAACCGACGAGACATGGTGGAAATTTTGACTACGTGAATCTGAAAGGATTCATGAGGTGCAACAAGAGTCATCGCAGAAACAGCTTAGCCGACTCTAATGGTACCAAGGTCAGATGTCACCATCCATTGCATTATGACAGGGAATGATATCAGGGCGCTCAGACTGAAGGTTCTGATGCATCTGCAGCCCATTGGAGACACACAGATAACTTTACGGCATTGAGTCACATAGGGCACGGAGGAGATGTCCCAGATGACCGAATAAGAGCAATCGAGCTGCATCGCCAAAAGGCGGGATGTCCAAACGAGGTCGTCAGCTTGACGGCATTTGCCGAATAACACTTAGAGCTTCTTTAGCCAGTCATGTCGCAACCCAGAAATACAAGCATTCAAACCTTAGGTGCAGGCTTGCCGGATGCAGAAGTGGTATCTGGAGAACATAGACTATCATCTTGAGAGTAACGGAGTATGTGGCAGGGCATGTATGTGACAAGGGAGAAAGTGCAGGGAACTGGCAGAAGAGCGGTGACAGTACGTACCTGGCGGACAGGCATGGGGGCTCGGTAAACGGACGCGATAGGTGGCCATGGAAAAGATGGCTTGAATCTGGCAGTCAAGAGCTTCAGCCCCTTGCCTCACAGTCGAAGTAAGGCCGGGTGTGGATGGAGAAGGGCTTGTTTGGTGGAGGCGCATTGGGCCCCCAGTCACACGAAAGGTGCAGGCGGCCGCCGTTTTGGCATTCCGTAGCCCATGGTCATGCCACAAGCTCTCTTGTCCGTCATGTAAGCCACTCGTTCAGTTCATGGACGGGAGAGCCTCGCGAGCAACCTTGCAACGCGCACGCATTGCATCGTACAGATCATAACAACAACGTCTTGATGTTCTACCGCCAGTCGGAGGTAGCAAACTGGAATATTAAGGCCTAAGCAGAAAGGCGGGCATAACTAGTACGTGCTGAGGTTCGAGTGCTATGCGGAGGAGGGGATACCTCCACCCGAATCAGACTGAGTTGCGGCCGAGCAATTGCAGGAGCTTTAGCCCTAGTGGAGATCGTCCCTAGAGCGGATTACTTCTCTAGGAATTGCCTGGAAGGTGATGCTCAATTCCTGAAATTCTACCGAGTAGCGCCCCGTTGCAGAGGTTATAGCGGCTGGGCTCTTGTTGCTACCTTAGCAGACCCGCAGGCCACTTCTAACAGGTGCGTTTATCCATAAGTAGACATAGCAGACCGTTTGCAAGGGCCACCCATCTAGGGCAGCGCGGGCGCTTTGGTGGCCCCAACCCCCAAGCAGGACCTAGTAGCATCATCTCTTGCATGGACTCACTTATGATCCTGGTGTCTTCATACCGTACTTAACCATCTTCACTCATTCATAATGCAGGGCATCATGATTGGGTGTAATACGAACTCAGCCATGGCCATCCGCGGAAAGGGGACACGGGATTGGTCCAGGCACGCGAAGCTTCCGCCCTTCATCTCCCTAGCATACGCGCGGGCAAGTCGTCCATGGCTGAGCAGCTTTTCTTGGAAACTGGGTCCTGGTTATCAGTGGCACGTTGCACCTGCAACTAGGGGTGCGTCTCCATGCCTGCCAGCACTTCCAGACACCTCTTCCATGGCTAGGGCTGAAGGCTGAATGTGAGGTGCGCTTGTCCCATGTAGGGTCCGCGACGCCGGACGCAGCTGGGCGCAGACAAACCTCCACTCGACTATGTCTCAGTGGGCGGCGGGACACCACCATCGCTCAATCTCGTCTAGGGAATCTTTGTCTCTGACGGGTTCTTGGGCGTGTCCAGGGGCTTGATACTTGGCCCACACCTCTACACACCATTCGCACTTTCACGCCTCAAGCCTTGCTCCGCAACTTCAAAGTGGAGGGTTGCAAGGGGATGGACGGTAGTTGAGCTCCGACAAGATGGGTAGACGGGTGACCAAGGAGGCTAGTTTAAGTGTATGTGCTTGAGCCTGTGCCTTTTGGCGTTTGCATGCTGGGAGAATGGAGAACCAGATATTAGATGCCACTGTCCCCAGATCTCAACAACTCTTTCGCTCTCTCATCTCCAAGGCATTGGTTTACACTTGGCACACACACACACACACACGCACGCACGCACACATAATATACATATACCCTCACCTCGCCCTCATCGTTTCAATAATCTGTACCATCTACCTCTTTACCTTGCCACCATTAGACATTTTGCCTTTGCCCCAAAGCTTAGTCAGTGGTCCCGACAATCTTTCCAAGCAATTTAGCCGTCGAGCAGTGCCTTCCCCAGCACAGGCCACTGCTTCCTTCATGAACGCTATTGTTCAGCCGATGGGTGCCAACGCCACTGGCCAGACTTATTACTCATCACCTACACCCTCGCCGCCGCCTCCGTCGCCTTATAACTTCTACGCCGGCCTTCCGAATACTTCATATATCTGGTATCCGCAAGCCTTGGATCCAGTGCCTTCTCTTACACAGGCACCTCCTATGAGCAAAGACATGGACGCTTACTCGGGCTCTGAGGAACTCCCCTCAAGTTCTGCATCTCCCAACTCTCAATTTCTTGGTATCGAGGGTCTTGGGTCTTCTGCTCCATCTCCCTCCCCTACAATTTCTGAGACCACTCGCATCAACACTCCTTCAGTCCCGGCTGCTTGCCTGGCTTGCGTGAGTTTCCCTTGTTTCCTAGTTCAAGTTTGTCTTACAGCCTGTCGCTGTCCGATGCCATGGACTGAGGCTTTAACTACACATCTATACATATTTCATGCAGAAGCTAACCCGATTATCTATTGCAGCGCGGTAAGCACCTTAAGTGTGATGGCCAAAGCCCATGCTCCCGTTGTACCAGCTCCAATTCTGAGTGCATCTATGTTGCTTCCCGTCGCGGATACAAAGGCCCGCGTCGAGGCACTGCTAAGAACCCCAACAAGCGCCATGCTTCGTCGCCCGCACGCGAACCTTCTTCCAGTGTAGAGGGCCCCGTCTTGCTCAGCGAGAGCACCGCTGCCCCCATGACTTCTTCCATTCCCTCTACTTTCAATCCTAGCATTGTCCTTCCTGACAACGCTGCTTCTCAATTTGTTCCCAGCAACTCTCCCCCTCACAACGCACCTATTAGCATCTACCGACACTACCCCCATGGCGTCGATGCCTCACATTTGGTCCTCGGCCACCACCAAGTGCCCGCTCGAGTGCCGGTGCCCACACCTGGGGAGCGATGCCTTGATTCATTTTACCACCATTTCCATGCCGCCCATCCCTTTGTGCTGCCTAGAGAGTACCTCCTCCGAATCTCCAAGGAGGGCACCATTGAACCCCTCTTAGCTGCCATGCGCTGGGTCGGCTCGCTCTACATTGATGCTGGTCCGACTCGCCAAGGCTTTTTTGAGGAGGCCTACCGCCTTGTCTATCAGCCGGCCCGACCCAAGGATGGCTTCCTTGTTCAGGCCATGTTATTGCTCGTCCTTGGACTGGATGGGAACTGCCAACAAGAGAAGGCACGAGAGATCCTAGCTGACCTTGAGCGTATCGCTGTTCAGATTGGTCTTAACACTCGACCATTCGCTTCGCTCAATGGCCGTGGCATGCCGGTACTCGAAGAGAGCTGGCGGAGAACTTGGTGGGACCTCTATGTCGTCGATGGCATGATCGCTGGAGTCCACCGCACTACCAACTTTCTCCTGTATGACGTCCCCGCCGACGTTGCTCTGCCATGTGAAGAATACCAGTATCTCTCAGGTGTAAGCTCGCAAAACAACTTGTTTAACCCCTACATGTGCTGACCTGTCGGTATCAGCACATTTCCCAACCACTCTATCTCGAGGATATGGAAGACAATGACTTCTCGAGCGATGAGCAGGAGTTCTCATCATTTGCCTATCGTATCCAATGCGCTCGAAACCTTGGCAAGTTCATGAGAGTGCCACCCATCTTTGGACCTGAGGACGAAAGCTTGGGCACCATCGAAGCGATTCTGACCAACTGGCGACTGCATTTACCCGAATCCAAGCGGGATGCACTTTACAAAGATGGCCAGCTGGATGAGATGATGTTCCAGGCACATATGATGCACCATGCAACTTCTATTCTCCTCCACCAGCCTCACTCTCAGCTCGATTCGTCTCCAACTCGATCTGTCAACTCTTGCGCGCCTCATGCTCCCGTTCTCTCAGGTGATGCCTTCAATATGCATACCAAACACACTATTCAGTCAGCTAGTGAAATTAGCAAACTGGTCACTCACCGTGTACCGCTGCTGTCGCACACACACTTCTTTGCTTGTGTGCTGACGCTTTCGTCCATTGTTCATCTTAGCAAGTGGGCGCTTCTCTTCGTGCCTCATAATGATGACAGCCTCCGCCAGCAGATTCGTCTTAACATTGGCGCGCTAGCGAAGCTCTCTCAGGTGTGGTCAGCAGCGGACCGCGCAAGTGGTCAGGTTAGGGGTGTTGCACAGGAGGTGTATCGCATCAAAAAGCAACAACAGTTGGCTCCCCATTACTGGCTTGGTCTTACCCAAGAGGAAGTGATGAACAGTATTGCTGCCGATGAGTCCATCATTAGCGAAATTGAAAACATGTAGATGATGCCCGGGATGTCAAACATACTCGGCTAAGCTGTTGACTGGGAGTTGGAGTGGCCGACTTGGATGTAGGATTGGGGTGCATGAATTGTACCTGAGCACTACTCCGAAATGGGGAAGAATATAAATGCGGGAATGAACTTGTTTGAAATATGGTGTTTCTGGTGGGCTATTTTGGTATCCGAGAAGGATATCATGTGGTTAGATGGGAGCCAAGGTTAGATTTAGAGATGCGGAAGTTATTCGTACTGAAGGCAAATTTGGCGTTTGGAACTTGGGAAATACCAGCAAGACTTGAAGTCGGAGATATAGGATGTCACATCTGATCTATCGTATGAAACCTCAGGATATAATTTTTTTCCAATATAGCTCTTGTAACGAACAACGATCAGTGTGGAATTATACTATGACAAACAAGAAGCGGAAGCAATTAAGATAGCTGTGAGTAAGTAAATAGTCGATAACAACCCAGCTATTGTAGACTAATGGCGTTGAATGCATTATTCTTAATGTATCACCGTAGTCAGGCCACTGACTGATGATGCTAATGGCGGCAATATTTGACTGTATTGGCAAGGTTTTAATGATGTACTAATCGGGATTATTACCACTCAGATCTCACACGCAGACCTTATTCCTTGGTAGGAGATATAACTATAGCTCTCAAACCGATGAGATAGCGAAGAAATTTATTTACGACTAGATATCGGCCAGATTAGATAATAACCATGCGGAGCTTGGTAGATTTGATTTACAATGAAAAAAGATAGAAGGAGGCGTGAAAATGAACGCATCACTGAGTGTGGTCCACGCTTCCTTCAGCTCAGTGTTGGGGCCCTTGCCAAGAAAAAAAATTTCACAGGATGTCACGATGGTATCACACTAGGTTATTACGAGCAAGATGCCCCGGGGAAAGAATGGTGGTGAAATTGCAGGGTTCATTGAGGCTCGGCCTGACGAATGCTACACCCGTAGGTTTGGGACGGATTATAGGGCTGTGCACAAAAGCGACTGGGGAGGAGCAGATCTTGGCTGGCAAAGTGACGTTGCGTTGGGTAGGATCGGAGCACCTATATGAAGAATTTGCGTAAATTCTCCGACTTTTGGATACTGCATCACTGAGAAATGCATCCCTACAGTACCTACATATTACCTAGGTAGATAAAAAGGCTCGTACAGATGGTGGCGCGGTTTGAGGACGACGATTTCGGGGTTGCGCGTGGGGCCAACGATGACCGAAACATATTTCATCGGCGACCTCAGCCCTACACTGGTCGCCGACCTCGATTTGAGATGTGATTGCCCACCAATCAAAGGCCTTGGCGGGCTTTAACTTTGACCCAGACGGGAGGGTTTCGGGGACCACACAACCTGGGCTAAGGTTCTACGGGCCGTCGGGGGTACGTACTCCGCACAGTTTAATTCACGGGCTCCACTTATGCAACTCAGGGTGCTCTTTGTGGCTACCTTTTGTCAGCTTCAAGCTTAAACTTGAGAGGTGCTGCGGCGACGCTTCAAGCAACACAGCAAAATAAGGTCGAACTGTTCGGCGAGGCCGTCTTACATACTTCATGCTTCAGGATCTTGCGATGGAGAAGCCTGGGTTTAAGTCCCCGAATGAGAGAAGGAAGGAAAGGGAAGAAAAAAAAGAAGACACCGGTAGATAATATGTGAGGGCTAAGCTCTCTTAAAATGGCGGGCTGCGCTCTTCTCTTCGTTTTCAGCTTTTCAGCGAGGAGATCCAATACCAACAGACAGTATCCATATACTGGCCGACGATCCGAAAAGCGACTGCTATTTTTCTCTGAGATTGGACAAACAGCTCTCTGGACCAAATTACACCCGGATCTCGGCGCTTGAAAGAAATAAGTGGCAGCGCACTATCGAGGCCCTTGCATCACACTACGTCAGCCACGGTCGCTGTGTCGCCCAAAAAAGAACTTTTGGGCCAAATTAGACTTCGATCTCGACCACTGCCCACTCGCTGGTGTCAGAGCTGGTGTCGGAGCTGGGCGTTTCGCTGCATTTGTCTACGGTGCCCTTTCTAACGGTCGCTGGGGCTGGTCTCATTTTAAAAGGCTGAGCTGCTCTCTCCTCTCTTCTTTTCCCTCCCCTCCCCTCCCCCCCACGTAATGCCCAGGCACGAACGGTATTACTTGATGGAAAATATCCACCACGGCATGGATCCGGAACAAGCTCCAGTGGCTGAAAAGCACCTCCAAAACACCACCATCAAAAACCTCACCTGGCGGGGTGTGACAGTCAGCGTCAAGGATCGCAATACGAAGCAGTTGAGGAAAATTGTCGACGATGTTGACGGTATCGTGGAAGCAGGTATGTTGGCAAAATTGCACCCCCAATTCACGTCTGGTCCGATTTTAATCTGTTCTTCTAGGCCAGATCTGCGCCCTCATGGGCCCCTCCGGCTGCGGAAAGACAACCCTTCTGAATGTCCTCGCCCGACGCCCGACAAATGCCAGCCACGTCGAATCCGAAGTCAAGGTCAATGGAAGCCACCTATCACTAAAAGAGTTCCGCGAGATTTCATGCTTTGTCGAGCAAGAAGATGCCCTCATTGGTTCCTTGACCGTCCGCGAGACTCTAGACTTTTCTTCCCGCCTTGCTAGCACTAGGTGAGGAATGCCACCATCACAGCTACAGTTCTAAACCGAATCTAACAAGGTGCAATCCTAGCTCCCTCCCTAAGCAAGAGCGCCTCCTTCGCATCAATGGCCTTCTCGAGTCGTTCGGTCTAGTCGAGCAGGCAAATACCCTTATCGGCACGCCCATCCGCAAGGGCATCTCAGGCGGCCAGAAGCGCCGTGTCGGTGTCGCCAGCCAACTCATTACCAGCCCGAAGCTTCTCTTCCTCGACGAGCCCACCAGTGGCCTCGACTCTGCCGCTAGCTGGGAGGTCGTCAACTACCTGCGCGATGTAGCCCGTCGCAACAACCTCATCGTCATCTGCTCTATCCACCAGCCCTCTACTTCCACATTCAACCTGTTTGACAAATTGCTGCTGCTCTCCGCCGGTAAACCACACTATTTCGGTCCCATCAACCGTGTCACCGAGTACTATTCTGAGGCTGGTGCTGCAGTACCGCAATATGTCAACCCCGCCGAATATCTTCTCGAGCTCGTCAATGTTGACTTTGCACAAGACAAGGCTGCTGCAGCGCAGCGCTTGGATAAGCTCCAATTAGCATGGCAGTCGTCTCGTCAGTCAGCCGAAATTGCCACCAGCATTGCGACCGCCGAGGCTTCTGGCGGTCACTTCACGATCGAGTCGATCGACAAACGACCCAGTATGCCCAGTCTCACGCTCACGCTGCTGCACCGGAGCTTCGTCAAGAGCTATCGGGATGTTGTGGCTTACGGTATTCGTCTTGCGATGTACCTCGGTCTCGCCATTATGATGGGAACTGTCTGGGTTCGTTTGGACCCAGATCAGAGGTCCATCCAGCCCTTTATCAATGCCATTTTCTTCGGTTCTGCCTTTATGAGCTTTATGGCTGTGGCCTACGTGCCATCATTTATTGAGGACCGTCAACAATACGTCAAAGAACACCACAACGGTTTGTACGGTGCGACCGAGTTGATTCTATCCAACTTCTTCATCGGCATCCCCTACTTGTTCCTCATTGCTCTTCTCTTCTCCGTCATCTCGTACTGGCTATCCAACTTCCAGCCCACTGCCGTCGCTTTCTTCACCTGGGTGATGTGGCTATTCCTTGATCTGTTGGCGGCCGAGTCCCTTGTGGTCTTCATGACATCGCTATTTCCCAGCTTCGTCATCTCCTTGGCGCTTGTGGCCTTCGCCAACGGTTTGTGGATGTCCGTTGGCGGATTCATGGTTCCTCCGACTATCCTCAACGCATTCTATAAATATGTCTTCCACTACTGGGACTACCAGAAGTACGTTTTTGAGGGCATGATGGTCAACGAGTTTGCCAACCGCGTGTACTCCTGTGGCAAGGGCTGCCAGTGCATGTACGACTCCCCGTTGGCCCGCGAATGCAAGATTGACGGCCAGGCGGTGCTAGACCAGTATGGGTATTCTGCTGGTCATTTGGGTAGGAATGTCGGTATCATGATTTCCATCATTGTTGGATATCGGTTGGCTGCATGGGCGGTTCTTCGAGTCCGGAGGTGAGAGTACAGAATGATCACTTGCCAGTAGTAATAATATTTTGTGGTGAGACGGGAGTCTTTTCGCGATAGAATGGGTTTATGATATTGGAGAGGTACTGCAAAGGGTGTGGTCTCTATGTTTTGATACATATAGGTTAGGTCTATATACTAAGCGTAGCATTTTGACGCAGTCTAACAATAAGCATTCTGGATGCTGTTCATTCCATGCCAAGCTTTACAAAGCTCACTCGATGATGCTCAGTTATTAATGCCTCACTCACACCAACTCAACTCAACTGAACTGAACAGCAATATGTGGTTCTGAAAGCGACAATATCATGAATAATAATACACAGTGAATATAAGGTGTTAATTTTAGCCTGTGAACTCGGGCAGCTCCCTGGATGTTTGAACAAATCAGTCCAGATTTGCTTCTGTGATTCACTTCTGATAAGCATACATGGCTACCCAATTAGCAAGGGTTAGTGATATCGTCAAGGTGTGGGATAACTCCAGCCTCAGCAGCAGCTGCGGTTTGTTAGCACTCTCATCTCTCAATAACGCTTGGTAGTGGGGTTGCGGAACATACCCTTGTAAGACCATCGGTAGTCGTCGCCAAGATCAGTCTTCCAAGACCAAAACACCCATCCGAGCGTTGACTTCTCATACGCATGCACCTGAGCCGCAAACCACTTTGTGTAAAAGTCCTTCTGTGACGAAGGGCTCCATGCGTCGGTTCCCTCCACGTCATCGGGTACAGCGATGCTCCATTCGCCGACGATTGAGGGACCGTCTGAGTTGCGATCGTCATTGCACGAGGTCTGGATGTAGCTATCCTGAGAAACAGAAACGCTAGTGTCCCACTTGAGGTAGCGGTGGTCATCGAAGGCAGTGAAGGTGGTGTCGCTGAGGTACTGAGTAGGATTTCCGCTGCCCCAGAGGGAGGACATCATTTGAATGTGCAGGCGGTCATTGGATTTGACATTGAGGGTGTCCTCAGCAGCACGGATGGCCTAATTTCTCAGATTAGCTAGCGAAGCACATAGGTAAAGGGGGATTGTACTTTGTAAGCGTCAGGGTAGTAAGAGCTTCGGAGCGAGTCCACGGCGTTGTTCCAGCTCAGAGGCTCGTTAACAATCTCGACCATGCCGACGTTTCGGAATTCATTTGTCGTGTGGACGGCGTTGACAATCCATTCGAGCCACTCGACGGCGCGGTTGTAGTTGTAGTCGTTGTAGAAGCCAACCGAGGGGGCGTACTGGCCGGTGAAGGGCTGGTTCGCCTGCTGAGCACCAGGTGCACCATGAAGACTGTGGATCATTAGTGCTTGAGCAACCTGTAGATGGGGACGAGTACGAACTCGAGAATGATATAAAAGCCTCTGTCGCTAGCCCAACCGCAGAACTTGGTCAAGTAGTCAAATCCACCCTATTACCGTCAGTTAACGTTACATGGAGAATGTACATGGATATAAACTACCTTGGGAAAGTGCTCGGAGCTATCGACAAGAGACTCCTTGAGCCAGTATCCCAGGGGAATTCGGAGGGTGTTCAAGCCCAAGTTTGTCATGTCGTCCAAGTCACTCTCACCGACCCATCTGTTCCAGTGAGCTTGGAAGTTGCTGTCAGCAGTAGACTGGCCTGTGTTCATGACACAGTCGAACTCGGATTGCTGGCCTGCACAGCCTGTGGCGGCCCATTCGGTCGAGGACATCCAAGGCTCGAAAACGAAGAGGGTACCCAAGTTTACGCCACGGATCTTGCCAGAGGCGGGGAGCCAGGCCTGGGCAGATGAAGCCAAAGTCGCAACCGCGACGAGGATGGAAGAAGATCTCATGTTAAAGAATAAGCAACCGGCACTTAATAGGAAGAGGATAAAGAGCGAGAGAAACGAATGTAAGTGTCAAAGTATGGACTGAAGAAGAAAAGGAATGTAATCCACTGGGAGAAGAGTTGGACAAAGGTCGGGACGAAGGTCTCATCATATAAAGAAACTCGAAGTATAGTTCGGATGACTCGGTCTAATCTTCTAATGGCAGGAGGCCTAATCTGCTGGATTGAAACAATGGCATAGGGCCAACCTGGTGTTTCGAAAATACTCCATTCGGGGAGATCGCACAATATACACTCCGCACGTTGTAGATCCCATTGCACATATTTCAGGCCTTTGGGATCCTTCGGCAGAGGAACCTGGTTCAGGGGATTCTTAGCTCGCGTGGAAATCGTTTCAGAGCTCGAGCGGTACAGGCCATGCTTGTTCGGAGCCATATTATTCTTAACACGTGAGCTTAATGGGCTAAGGGGCCCTGGCACACGGAAAGGGATGCTCGAGCATAATGCATGTGTGAACGTGGATGTTTGGGGGTAGTATATTGGTGTGTTTCTTGCTGGAGAGCCAGGAAACCGATGAGACGATCCTTCACAGTTGAAATAACCCAACAGGGATCATTTTTGTATAGAGTGTTAGAGGTAAGTTAAGCTCATTTCATCTGAACAGACATGCATACTTTGTACCCCACATGTGTTTGGCATCGCCGACAGGTCTGGCCATTTTGGGACTTCTCATCAATGCTTCATGGTAGCAGTCGGGATCATCTCGGAGAGCAAATGGTTTCTAGCCCGATAGAGAAGTTGGGAATGAATGCCCGGCACGTGCCGAATCCGTGGAGAAAACAAAGTGCTTTGTGCAAGTAGGACCGAATCCTCGCATGCAATGAATTATGTACTGGCAATGACTGCATAACTAATTACTGTTTTGGAATTATACAGAGATGCCAAAGGCCAGGATCTCGTATGGTCGCTATGCTCTGCCATAAGGCCATAATTGGTTACGGGTGGATATCACATGTTTATAGCGGAATACGGGTTTAGCTGGCCAACGATAACCAGCCACATGAACCCCACCTCTCCCCGAAGCAAAGCCACACTACCCGAACTGTACCACGATTGAGAGCTACGCGGCATGTTTCGTCACCCCATCAACCAAGCGTCATCAACAAGACATGGCTCTCAACCCCCGTCTTCCTAGAACTCTTTTTAGATTTACGCTTCAACTAAGAAAAAAAAAAGGTTGGGGGACTTCAGAATCTATTGAAACCACTACCTCGTTTTTTATATCGTTGCAGACTTCCGCCGAGAATAACCAAGCATCATCGGATTAAGATGTATCCGTCACAGCGGATAGCTTAAGACATACATTACGCACACACATCCATCTTACCACCATCTCACCTACCCACCATCTTTACCCGGGCATACCGACACTCGCATCGATCTCTCCGCATTCCAAAAGATACGACATTCCGATCCTCACTTGCCACAACATCACATATAACTTTTTGATATTTTTTTGAGAGACGTTTTCAACTGGGACTACCTGAAACACTGCGTCCCGTCTGGACGTCGCCATCATGGCGCCGATACCTACAGACAAACTCTCCGCACCTGGTGCGGTGAAATATGATTCGCAGATGATGACGGTAGGCGATGGAACTTGGGACTTTAGCAAGAACACCTTTCTCTTGCCCAACTTACAAGGCCTCGATTTTGAGACCATGCGATACAATGGTTAGTCGACTCCTTGGCACAGTTTAATAGAAGTCCACTAACCTCACAATGATAAAGGCATGGGAAATAGGTTCTCGACCGTTAAGGAATACCATTCTCTCGTCATCGCCCATGGGGTAATGGCTGCCATAATATTTCTATTCTTAATCCCTTTCTCCGTTATGACAGCCCGATTTTACGCGGGTCGACCTGGTTGGGCAGTCAAATACCATGCTCAAATCAACATCGTCGCTGGCCTATTACTGCTAGCTGTATTTCTCACTGGATACTTCGCTGTTGGGCCCCAGAGAAGTTTGACCAACCCGCACCATGGCATCGGCGTGGCCATCTTCACAATGTTTATTCTGCAGCTTGTTGGAGGTCGATTGGTCCGAAATATTGCCAAAGGTCGATCTCTGCGCATCATGATTCATCAATGGTCTGGTAGAGCCATTGCCCTTTTGGGCATTACTCAAGTCCCCCTGGGACTCACTCTATATGGATCTCCCAAATACCTCTTTATTCTTTATGCCCTATGGATGAGCTTTCTGGTGGTTCTGTACTTTATCCTCTGTTACCAGTCAGAGGGTCGCCGCGAGCTCTATATGGGCGGCGCACGTTCTGCTCGGACCGAGACAACTCACACTCGAGTTACAGAGTCCGAGTATTTTGCTTCTGACCATAGGACCGATCATGGCGGCAAAGGTAAATGGCTTGGCCCTCTTGCTGCTGGTGCTGGTCTGTGGGCTTTAACCCGAGGACGAAACAAGAACAGAGACCGCAGTCGAAGCCGAAGTCGATCACCATCACTCGATCGAAGTCGAATCACAGGAGTAACACCTTCGCGACGCCCTTCCACGGGCTACCTGACTGAGAAGTACTCCGAGCTTCCACCCCCAAGAAAGGCCGGCGGTGGAGGCGGTTTCATGAAGATCCTGGGCGGCGCAGCAGTCGCTATTGGTGCTGGAAAGCTTGTATCTGGTTTAATGAACAGAAAGGAGGATAGGCGCCGAGATGAGGAATATTCTGCCGTCTCCACCGAAACACCTCGACGAGACCGATCACACCGAGGGGATCGATCGTATCGAGGGGACCGCACCGAATCCGACTTTGTCAGCGAAGTGACCGAGACGACTAGGAGAGGACCCGAGATGACGCGAACCTCACTAAACCCTCCACTGAGAAATGTGGCCGCTGCAACTTTTACTAGGAGCGAGCTCGATTCCAGACTAAGTTCAGAACCACCAGCAACACCACGACGCGCGACTCAGCCAAAGCGTTTTTCAAGGCGTAGCTTTGATGAATCTGATTATTCGTCTTATGTGAGCCCGTCTCGTCGTCCAGTGGAAGATCGTAAGAGTGGTCTCGCTGGAGGATTCCTCGGAGGTCTTGGTATGGGCTGGTTCACAAAGAAGTTCGCCGGTCGGCGCGCTCAGAGAGAGGAACAGCGTCTCCAAGCCGAAGAGGATATGAGGTCTGGCACATCTGTTACGCCCTCGAGGTTTACAGGTGATAACTATCCTTCGCCGACAAGGAGAGGAAGTCACCGGCCTCCACCGATACGACGTGGGACGGGATACCCTGAGACGGTCTTATCTTCGCAAGCCATGACGGAGTCGACTATTGAATCGCGCCCGCCTCGAGGAAATTATATCCCTGCCACGGAAGTTAGTACCATGGCCGCAAGTACGCTACCACCGAGTACAATACCGCCAAGCACAATGCCTGCTAGTACAATACCCGGTAGCACGATACCGGCAACTTCTATGCCCACGATTTTCCCCGTACAAGGTTCGAGCATGCACGGCTCAAGGTCAAGGCAGGACTTGGAGCACGTGTCCATGCCGCCAATGCCTCCCGATAGTAAAGGCATTTTAGCTGCCGCTAGGGCTGGAGAATCTGAAACCTCTGAGATCTCACCAGGTACCAGACCTCACAGATCTCGGCAGGGAAGAGCCCCATTGACTCCCAGCGTGGCTACTGGAAGCGATCTTCCCATTCCGGAAGAAAGGGTGCGCCTTGCCTCACCTGCAAGCCTGAGTGTCAAGTTGAAGGTGCACGATGATCGGGATAGAAACGTGACACTTCGCCGGCTTACTGAGGAAGAAGCGGCAAAGGCCCGAGGTAGGAGGGAGCCTGAAAGTAGTATTGATTCACCCACGCCCAGCAGGCGCCCAGGATATCGACGAGACTCACCTCAGACACGTGCCGAGTCAGCTGCCGAGCGAAGAGCTGAGGAAGAGGACCCTTGGTCTCCTCCTCCTCCAAACCCTGCCTTCGCGAAGACTAAGCGAGGCAAGGATTCGGCGTATTACTCGGGCCAGCCTTCACAGGGAGGACCCGCTGGCTCTAGTCTCCCGCCACCCATCACTCCCATGACGGGACAACCTGTATCTAGCCTGGGTAGCATGAGCGAGAGCCACGGTACTTGGAGCGCTGCCAGTCCCTCTCCGCCAGCACCTGCGGGTACTACGCCTGTCGGATCGGTAGCGGCAGATAACAGAAGACGACGACGGCAAGAACGGAGACGTGCCAGCGAGACGAGCAGGCCCACGGGGACTGACATGTTTGATTAGCAATGTCGAGCCTGCGATAGTATGTCCTAGTGGATGGAATAACATGACGCGCTCTGACTCTGAAACAGTGAAGCGGCGAAGATGTATCTTATCACGAAGGCTTAATCTCGAGGGCGGTAGCGACGAAGTGGGCATAGGATCTAGGTTTCTTAGGGCGTTCCGGAAAGCAATTCGGAGGTGTTATTTGTGCATTTAGTCAGCAATGTCGGTTATGGATGTTTTAGACATGAACGAATAGCGAGACGTCTTGACGAACGAATCTTTAGTGGGAGAAGAGGAGGCAGGACGATGAATGGCATCAGAAAGGAGGATAATGTCCGGTGAACATGCTAGTGCAATATGAAAAAGGAATTGACTAATGACGTTTTATATGTCGCTTTAATCTTGACATCTCTTAATAACGGTTGCAATGGTAACGCTTTAATACGCGTAATTTTCGTAGCTTGATAAGGCACCTATGTAGGTGTCTACCACGAAAACTGGGCGACCAGCGGCCGAGCCTGGTTAGTCAGCACCGCCGCTCTTGCTCAAGCTTTCATCACCCTTGCTCAGTGAGCATCACCTTTCATCACCTTAACCCTCTGACGGGCTACATGCAAATCCATCACCTCTTACCAACACGACATGAATTTGCACTGTGCTTTACCAACTTTATGCAATATTTACTATAATTCCGGATCCAGTTATACGCGCCAGGGGCAAGAGGTAAGAGCAGATTAGTCAGTAAGCCTAGTTTCTGGCAGCCCTTCATGCTCTTAACACATAAGTGCCTGATGCTTGGCTACTTTGTTTGGAGGTCGCGCAGGTCTTATATTGTTGAATAGCCCACTGCGGCAAAAGTGTGAGATCGCCTCACTTATGTACCAGTATAGCAGCTATCTTAACTATAGGTCTCCAATTCAACATATATTGTTGAATTGGACCATGTTAGAACACCTAGGCGCAGGGTGGTCACGTGAGACTAGAGGGTCATTCGTGACTGAATTGGGGAGGGCTCGCTGAGCCCTCGCTAGGCTAAATTGTACTAGGAAGCTAGGAATAGCTATACTTCTCTGACTACAAGGGGCGGGAGCTTAAGCAGGAGCTATATAATATATATATATATTACAGAGTCATTATTATAGTTACTTATACTATTTAATAATTAATAGTTAAATTTATATTATATGCCTTTATTACTAGTAACTCTCTTATATATAGATTGCTAACTATTTACTAATAATGACCTTAGTAATTGCTATTAAGCTAGCTACTAGTAATAACTGAATCCCTTAGTATTTAGCTCTAAAGATAAAGGCTAATAATTAAGACTTTTAAATTTATATTAATTCTGAAATAGTTAAGCCTCTTCTTATTATAAAGAAACTAACTTCTTTAAACTTTAAGACCTTTAATTAGAAAAAGGCATTTTCTGCTTTTTATATTTATTATAATATTAAGTACTTTAATAATTAATTT